>OZ024902.1:70620577-70774873 GCA_964017125.1 Flabesymbios commensalis
GCCTTTGGGCTGTGTGGATATAGGTCTATATATACAGAAGCAGATTATCAGCGAGAATATTATCATTATTACCACTTAGTTATTTACTTTACTATGTTGTAAAGCGATTTGCTTAATCCTTGCTTAATACAAGGAGGTTTTTAACCTCATTGCATAATATTAGCATATGTAACACCACTACAGCTGATAATGGCTTTGTTTTCTCACTCACTCACTCACTCACGCACTCCTCAAACACTCACTCACTAACTCGCCCACTAACTCACCACTCTCATTGAATCACTCACTATGTTTTTTTTAGAGCATTGGCGCACTGTCACATGAGTAGGCGCTGGTACCGACATCTGAAAATATGCCTATAGCGCGACCAACGGTCGCGCTAAAGGCGGCTTTATAATTATAGATGATTTATAATTATGTACCATGCCTCGGTAGGATTATTACATTTACGGTAGCTTTCATATTGTTTGGAATTAAAACACTCACTCACTCACTCACTCACTCACTCACTCACTCACTCACTCACTCACTCACTCACTCACTCACTCACTCACTCACTCACTCACTCACTCACTCACTCACTCACTCGCTCGCTCGCTCACTCGCTCACTCGCTCACTCACTCACTCTCACTCACTCACTCACTCACAAACTCACTCACTCACTCACTCACTCACTCACTCACTCACTCACTCACTCACAAACTCACTCACTCACTCACTCACAAACTCATTCCTCAAACACTCACTCACTAACTCGCCCACTAACTCACCACTCTCATTAAATCACTCACTATGTTTTTTTAGAGCATTGGCGCACTGTCACATGAATATGTGCTGGGACCGACATCTGAAAATATGCCTATAGCGCGACCGACGGTCGCGCTAAAGGCGGCTTTATAATTATAGATGATTTATAATTATGTACCATGCCTCGGTAGGATTATTACATTTACGGTAGCTTTCATATTGTTTGGAATTAAAACAGTCACTCACTCACTCACTCACTCACTCACTCACTCACTCACCACTCACTCACTCACTCACACTCACTCACTCACTCACCACCTCACTCACTCACTCACTCACTCACTCACTCACTCACTCACTCCTCACTCACCACTCACTCACTCACTCACTCACTCACTCACTCACTCACACTCACTCACTCACTCACTCACTCACCACCCACCCACCCACTCACTCACTCACTCACTCACTCACTCACTCACTCACTCACTCACTCACTCACTCACTCACTCACTCACTCACTCACTCACTCACTCACTCACTCACTCACTCACTCACTCGCTCGCTCGCTCGCTCACTCACTCACTCACTCACTCACTCACTCACTCACTCACTCGCTCGCTCGCTCGCTCGCTCGCTCGCTCGCTCGCTCACTCGCTCACTCGCTCACTCACTCACTCACTCACTCACTCACTCACAAACTCACTCACTCACTCACTCACAAACTCACTCACTCACTCACTCACTCACTCACTCACTCACTCACTCACTCACTCACTCACAAACTCACTCACTCACTCACAAACTCACTCACTCACTCACTCACTCACAAACTCATTCCTCAAACACTCACTCACTAACTCGCCCACTAACTCACCACTCTCATTAAATCACTCACTATGTTTTTTTAGAGCATTGGCGCACTGTCACATGAATATGTGCTGGGACCGACATCTGAAAATATGCCTATAGCGCGACCGACGGTCGCGCTAAAGGCGGCTTTATAATTATAGATGATTTATAATTATGTACCATGCCTCGGTAGGATTATTACATTTACGGTAGCTTTCATATTGTTTGGAATTAAAACAGTCACTCACTCACTCACTCACTCACTCACTCACTCACTCACTCACTCACTCACTCACTCACTCACTCACTCACTCACTCACTCACTCACTCACTCACTCACTCACTCACTCACTCACTCACTCACTCACTCACTCACTCACTCACTCACTCACTCACTCACTCACTCACTCACTCACTCACTCACTCACTCACTCACTCACTCACTCACTCACTCACTCACTCACTCACTCACTCACTCACTCACTCACTCACTCACTCACTCACTCCTCACTCACTCACTCACTCACTCACTCACTCACTCACTCACTCACTCACTCACTCACTCACTCACTCACTCACTCACTATGTCTGTTTAGAGCATTCGTGCACTGCCACATAAATACGTGCTGGGACTGGCACCTGAAAATATGCCTATAGCGCGACCCACGGTCGCGGTAAAGGCTCACATATATTCACTCATTCACTCGCTCGCTCGCTTGCTCGCTCGCTCGCTCGCTCGCTCGCTCACTCACTCCTTCACACACCCACTCACTCACCCACGCACTCACTCGCTCGCTCCCTCGCTCACTCACTCACTCACTCACTCACTCACTCACTCACTCACTCACTCACTCACTCACTCACTCACTCACTCACTCACTCACTCACTCACTCACTCACTCACACACCCATTCACTCACCCACTCACCCACTCACTCACTCACTCACTCACTCACTCACTCACTCACTCACTCACTCACTCACTCACTCACTCACTCACTCACTCACTCACTCACTCACTCACTCACTCACTCACTCACTCACTCACTCACTCACTCACTCACTCACTCACTCACTCACTCACTCACTCACTCACTCACTCACTCACTCACTCACTCACTCACTCACTCACTCACTCACTCACCCACCCACTCACTCACTCACTCACCCACCCACCCACCCACCCACCCACCCACGCACTCACTCACTCACTCACTCACTCACTCACTCACTCACTCACTCACTCACTCACTCACTCACTCACTCACTCACTCACTCACTCACTCACTCACTCACTCGCTCGCTCGCTCGCTCACTCACTCACTCACTCACTCACTCACTCACTCACTCACTCACTCACTCACTCACTCACTCACTCACTCACTCACTCACTCGCTCGCTCGCTCGCTCACTCGCTCACTCGCTCACTCACTCACTCACTCACTCACTCACTCACTCACTCACAAACTCACAAACTCACTCACAAACTCATTCCTCAAACACTCACTCACTAACTCGCCCACTAACTCACCACTCTCATTAAATCACTCACTATGTTTTTTTAGAGCATTGGCGCACTGTCACATGAATATGTGCTGGGACCGACATCTGAAAATATGCCTATAGCGCGACCGACGGTCGCGCTAAAGGCGGCTTTATAATTATAGATGATTTATAATTATGTACCATGCCTCGGTAGGATTATTACATTTACGGTAGCTTTCATATTGTTTGGAATTAAAACAGTCACTCACTCACTCACTCACTCACTCACTCCTCACTCACTCACTCACTCACTCACTCACTCACTCACTCACTCACTCACTCACTCACTCACTCACTCACTCACTCACTCACTCACTCACTCACTCACTCACTCACTCACTCACTCACTCACTCACTCACTCACTCACTCACTCACTCACTCACTCACTCACTCACTCACTCACTCACTCACTCACTCACTCACTCACTCACTCACTCACTCACTCACTCACTCCTCAAACACTCACTCACTAACTCGCCCACTAACTCACCACTCTCATTGAATCACTCACTATGTTTTTTTAGAGCATTGGCGCACTGTCACATGAATAGGCGCTGGTACCGACATCTGAAAATATGCCCATAGCGCGACCAACGGTCGCGCTAAAGGCGGCTTTATAATTATAGATGATTTATAATTATGTACCATGCCTCGGTAGGATTATTACATTTACGGTAGCTTTCATATTGTTTGGAATTAAAACACTCACTCACTCACTCACTCACTCACTCACTCACTCACTCACTCACTCACTCACTCACTCACTCACTCACTCACTCACTCACTCACTCACTCACTCACTCACTCACTCACTCACTCACTCACTTTAAGTGTAAGCTCCAGGTAAATTTAATTCGGCTGAATATCTCGCAAACGAAAAGAAAGCGTTATTATTGCTAAAAGACGCTTTTATAGCGCATCAAGTTAATAAACATGTTATGATTTTTATTTAAATGTGTGTAATTACCCAAAAACTTCCAACATGAAAAAGTATTTTTAGCCAATACTGTTGGCTTTGAAAAAGTGTTACTTTGAACAAGTGTTACTTTTTGATCCCGCCAATACTGTTGACTTTAAAAAAGTGTTACTTTGAACAAGTGTTACTTTTTGATCCCGCCAATACTTTTGACTTTAAAAAAGTGTTACTTTGAACAAGTGTTACTTTTTGATCCCGCCAATACTGTTGACTTTAAAAAAGTGTTACTTTGAACAAGTGTTACTCAGTTATCCCGTCAATACTGTGACCTTGAAAAAGTGTTACTTTCAACAAGTGTTACTTTTACATCACAATAATAATAATAATAAATAAATCACCACCAAATAGAGTGAGATAAATCGTAAATAAATAATAACCTTTAATTATTTTTAGTTTTAGAAATAGTTGGTTACATTAAGTAGCAAACGCCGGGCCATATAATAAGCAAAAATAATAAAAGCATTAATCCATTTTAGTTCAATTTTGACAATTTTATATTTTATCGTATTGATCATTATTAAACAGACTATAAATGATAAATCGATAAATTAAACATCTTATTTTAGCATTAATTATCAACTGTTAATTTTTATCCCTGTTACATTTTGTCCAAGTGAAAACTATTTCTTTCTGTCCGTTACTTTTTATCCCTGGTACTTTCTGTCCGCACACCGTGTTACATACTCTGAATCCTCTACGGATATAATGTGGTGATAAATTTGAATTGTTTGTTCATATGGACATTTCGACACATAGATCGTGTGTAATAATACATTCACAACTAGTCACACAGTCATTCAGTTACTCCAGTTCATTTAGTTACTCGAGTTTCTCTCAAAATGACTGAGTAGCAGTAGGCGTGGTTTGAAGTAGAGTTACCATAATGACGCTGATAAAGTGTACGATTCCATAAATTATCATGCCAAGTAGGCTATACAATATACAAATATACAATTACTTTGCCTCGTGTGAACAGCGCTGGGACTGACCCCAGGAACTATGCCTATAACTCGACCAACGGTCGCGCTAAAGTAGCTTTATGATTTTTGACAATTTTGATTATTAAATAATCATTCCATTATTATCCATAACAGTGATTTATTCCAGTTTCCGCAGTGTATTGGGCCACCAATCCCTGACACTATGTATAGTGTATTATACATAGAATCTAGCAAACTTAAAGTATCCATCACTGGGGGCTATTTAAACAAAAATAGGAAATTGAGGTGAACGCAAAGTAAAATACAATAATTAGATATAGTTATATTTAAATAAATGCGGATCCATTTGTACCATGAAAATACATCTCAAAAAAAATATTGAGAGCGATTGTACCACATTATCCCATGTTGTGATGCTAAAAATTGGCACATAGACATTTTTATGACGCCACCTGGAAAACCACATCCTGGTGGGTGCTGAAAGGGAGGGTGGTGAGCATACGCGCACTGCTACAGCCACGTGACCACACTAATCAGCTAATGATATGTAAATAGCGGATCAGATTACCATCGTAGCAACTTTTTTATGGTAATCAATCACACTCATTAGTTATCATAACTTAATACACTGATATAATGTACACTTAGTTATCCGTTATAGCACAAATCATTACTACACGTATCGGATAAAAAACGATGTAACCATGAATCCAATTTTTCAGGAAAAATCGTGTTATAAATATTTCAACATCCCAGGGCGGGGGCCCTAGAGTAGTGGTTAGCACCGCTGCCTTTCACGCCAGAGTTCGGGGTTCGGTTCCCGGTCTCGGCGATTTGAAAGAAACAAAAATGTTTCTTCCCCATCCACGTGTGAAAGTTAGTATTGTGGGGAGCCTCGGTGACCGATAGGTAGCGTGCTCGGCCTCAGACCGCCAGGGCTCGAATTTCGAATCCTGTGTCTGGAGGACAGTGTCATCTCAATCATCTCACCATCCTCAGGAGGTTCTCCTGGCCCAGTTTAGCCTATATGTGCACAAAGGTGGCCTAAAGCCCGATTCATTTCATTTCAACATCCCAGTGAGCATGAAATTTAATCTAGCGCTGATCGGCCTTTGCCTGGTATACGCGGCTAACGGTCATCGTGCAATAAATAGCGGCAATCCTTCCCAGCAAACACGAGACGTTGAGCCAATGCTGTTTTTTTGTTGGACAAACATTAAACAACATTAGATTCACGCTTGGCGCTCAGACAACCTCGCCGGCAAATAGTAATGCACATGACGGCACCCTTTTAGAACAACGAATTCAATTTAAATAATAGGGCATATAACACGAATCGTGTAATAGAATAATATAAAATGAATATGACGTGCAAGATTTCATCTCAGAAATGCAACTATACATTAGGTAATGCAGCGTGTTTAAATCGTGTAATAAAATATTGTAGCACGAGTTTTTAAATCCGGTAATACGGTATCATGGCGCGAGTGTAGTGTTTTTTTTATAAAAATTATCGTGTAACTAGAGCCTGACGGCACTGAAGTAGAGCTTGCATCGACCTTCAGGGTTATTGTTCTACGGTCACAATAATTATTAAAGCTGCTTAACTGTTTTGCTTATTTTAATCAAAAGATCAAAGTCATAGAAAATAGTGTTTAATTTATTATTTAACTGTTTAAAGTATTAAAACCCAGTGAGGGTTTCTAAACTCTGAACTTTAAAATCTGAAGTCCAAAGTCTGAACTCTTTTAAGTCCGAAGAAATCTGAAGTAGCCTATATTGTCCAAAGTCTGAAATTCAAAGATCGAAGGACGAGGTCTGTCCGAAGTATATCCAAAGTCTAAAATCTGAACTCTAAGTATAAAGTTCAAAGTTTGAAGTTCAAATTCTGATGTCAGAAGCTCGAAGTCTGTCCGAAGTCTTAAATCTGAAGTGTGAAATGCAAAGTCTGAAGTCCAAAATCCAAATCCTGATGTTCGAAGTCTGGCTGAGGTCCAAAGTCTGAAGTAGGAGTCTGACGTCTGAAGTCTGTCCGAAGTTTGTCTGAAGTCTGTCATAAGTCTGAAAACTGTCCGAAGTCTGTCTGAAGTGGTCTGCATGATATCGATCACCATTGATCAGCAGTGCTCCTGATCCTCATAACATATAATATAATGTATTTTGTGAGCTTATTTGATTACATATGTATGTTTGTTTTTGTTGTGTGACAAATAAATTTGAGTCCGAAGTTTGACGTCTGTACGATATCTGACAATGAAGGCTATAAATACGAAGTCCACAATACGAAGTCTGAAAACTGATGTCTATAGTCCACAATCGGTAGTCTGATGTACGAAGTCTGACGAAATCTGAAGTTTGATGCCCGAAAACTGTCTGAATTATGTCCAAAGTCTGAAGTTCAAAGTATGTCCAAAATCCGAGTCTGAAACCAAAGTCTGAAGTCTGTCAGTTGTATGCTGTCTAAGTCTGAAACCGAAGTCCAGAGTCTAACGCCCAAAATTTGAAGTTGAAAGTCTGAAGTCGAAAGTCTATCTGAAGTCCGTTCAATGTTTTTTGCAATTATTATAACTTTGTCATACAATACCAGTATTATAAATTATGTGTTTGTAGATTAATTATAACAATAGCAGGCCAATTGTACCGAAAGCCTGCATATTCCTATAATTATTTTAGGCCTAGTCAAATTTTCACTTCTCCGTTTTTTAATTGAGGTCTACTATATTACAATCTTATCCGAAGATCATATTATCAAAATATATAAATAGGTGAAATAATATTTCAGAATGAGATTATATAGACTAATATTCAATTAACAAACAATATAGAATGCAAACACACGTGTAGGCCTACATGTATCTAATATACAAACGATTAGGCCTACCTTTAATACAATTTTTACTATTTATAATTATATTGATCAGAATTTAATTGGACAGCCCCTCCCCTAGTGCAGCAAAATTTCGTCGCCGACACCACCAGGATAACCAGAGCCGCTGGCTATGTAACCAGCAAACACGATGAAAATTGTTGGAGCTGTTAGTTATGGGCCAACGACGGCGACGCTGGCCTAACATTGAAACAGCATAGGTTGAATGTCTTGTGTAAGTGTTTGCTTGGCCCTAGCCAAAAAAGGATATCTTCCATGAACTGCTGGTCGCGCTTTTCACGTAGACAGAGAATAGAGGCAGAATATTATAAAGACATAATATTATTATAACATGACTGTATCTGCATAGATACAGATCCCGGGATACAGATACATGATGATGTACTACCTTGTGTTTTCTGGGCAGGTAGGAAGACTGCATCGTATTTCTACAGATCTGTAGAAATATGATGCAGTCCTGCCAGCAAACACGAGGCATTCACTCAATACTGTTTCATTGCTGGGACAACTACGGCGACGCTGGCCAACATTGAAACAGCATTGGTTGAATGCCTCGGTTGACAGCATTGGTTGTGTAGCCTTGTGTTTGCTGGGCGGTGTCACTGTGTAGAGGCCTAATGCACGTGCCGTGCATACAAGCACTCTGCTTGTTGGTCTACAAAATGAAATGAATCGGGCTTTAGGCCACCTTTGTGCACATATAGGCTAAACTGGGCCAGGAGAACCTTCTCAGGATTATGAGATGATTGAGATGACACTGTCCTCCAGACACAGGATTCAAAATTCGAGCCCTGGCGGTCTGAGGCCGAGCACGCTACCTCTCGGTCACGGAGGCTCCCCACAGTACTGACTTTCACACGTGGATGGGGAAGAAACATTTTTTGTTTCTTTCTAACCGCCGACAGCGGGAACCGAACCCCGAACTCTGGCGTGAAAGGCAGCCACCACCCTAGGGCCCCCGCCCTGTTGAATTGGTCTACAGCTAATCTCGCGCAGCGGGGTCACGCGTGACGTCACCGAACTGACCTAATTAATCAACTGGACAGAGGCAGGGGACAGAGGAGGACTTGTTCACCCAGTGAACTATATATGTCTATATATGATTATGTCAATAAATTTTATAAAATATCTAGTGTAATAGATACAGCAGGTTCTGGCTCATAGATGTTTATAATTATATTTCGAGCTCGAGCTGGTATTATTTTATAACCCGCTGCTTCAGTGCTGCGCCAATGTCTCAAGCGTTGGTCCAGCATTGAAGCAGCGTTGAACCAGCAGTGACCTTCATTTTTTCACGTTTGAATACTGATCTATTGTTAAACTCAGGCGAACACCAGACTTTGCGCCGGTGCTGGTTGAGAGACGGGCCGACATCGTAGACGTTGGTCCGTCGCTTTGCTAGGACCGGGTCCATGCAGGTGTATTCGCTGGAGCATCACCATTTTAGGGCCTACATTGATATGACTACATTATCACACCTCGTTTGTACATCTCATTTTTATGCAAACTTGTCATATAAACTGACGAATAAGCCTCAAGGGCTAGGTACTGAAATTAAACTGATTAAATTATTGTTTTTGCTGTATTTTGTACTCGTCAGTATAATAAACGAATTGAATTGAATTGAATATATATATGTAGTTCACTTGGTTGACCTGTACGCTGTTTACTGGGCCACGCGTAATCTCTAAAGGCTGACATGATATCACAGAAAGACAGATATTTAACTGTGTTTATCTGAGCATCTAAATACAGGGGTAGAATTAAACGTTGATGGCATGCCAATCCACAGGACTGGCAAGTCAAGGAAACTGCCATTCCTGAGTAAAAAAATGTCATTCCTAGAAATGGCCTTTGTCCTAGGATGGCCTTAAATTTCCAGTTCATCGGAATGGCTAATGACAAATTTTACCATTCCTGCACATATTTTGGCAGTACCGGACTGGAGGAATGGCCTTCTTTTGTACCCTGAAATAGAAATCACAACTCACAATTGTATCGCTGTTAGAGCTTTAACTGTCAAGCAGCGTTTTTGTTTATATTGGCAAGGTGTTATGTTCGCGACAATACTGTAGAGCACATCATGTTTCCTGGCGCGTAGTAGACTTTTCAAAACTAGGCCTACATGGCGACAAGATGATTAGAGATTAGATGATTATAAACATCTCCAGTCCCATATAAAAGGCATTAATAATTCTTATATACCGGTATAACTTCTTATAATCAATGACTTTTCGACGTGATTAATCAATCCCGCCGATCTTTCACAAATAATACAGTTACCACCACAATATAACCTCTTTTGAGCGGCCACCACTACTGCAAGTCGAAAGTGGCCATTCAAGACAGGTGGCCGCTCATAGGAGGCCGCGTTTTTTGCAAAAAAAAAAGGTTTAGAAATTTGACAAAAGTGGCCGGATAAGGCATCAAAAGTGTCAATTTTTATACCACAGGCATGTTAAATTGTACTCAGATTGATCAGCTGGCAATGCTGTATTTAAATTTAAATACTGGTAGGTGGCATGAAACAGATGCGGCCCGCCATAAAGTATAACAGTATGCTCAAACTAAGAAACATACCTACATGATAAACACGACACATTTAACCAACGCTGATTTTATGTTGGACCAAAATCTTTTCCTCTCTGTGTCCTCTTAACCGAGTCCTAATAAATTAATGAAGGAATTATTTTTTATATTCAATTATATTAATAAAAGAGATTGTAAATGCTATGAATATGAATTTAGTACTTTGACCAGTTCATGCGAGTTGCTAATCACCACCCGTAATAATGGTTCTTTATCAATAATAGATGGGCCTTATAGTTTGACGCTGGTAAAGGGTGTTTGTTGGTGACACACACAACTTGACTGTTTAGCGCCAAGAAGCGAGAAAATATAAATAAAACACAATAGCCGTCTTGGTTGAACCTCCTATGTTGAACGTCTGATTCTGGAAGTGCTGTCACTGATGTCCGTGATTCACGCTGAACATTGTATATTATATTGGTCGACATAGAGTGGCCGCTGGTAGCGGCCGATATTGTTTCGTTCAGAAATTTGAAAAAAAAAATAATTACGCTAGCACTTAAACTGTTTTGCCGTGATGTCTGGCATTCACACTGACGATTTCATTATATTGACCGACATATAGTCTAAGCGTTTTGACTGACATGTACCATAACCAAGTACTGTATTATTATTATTATAGTGGCCGCCGATAGGCCGGTAATTAAAATTCAAAAGTTGACTTGTTGATCGATATAGTGGCCGGTTATATGATGTTCAGAAGTTTATAAGCCTATTATTTGCCGTAGCCGTTTAACAACTTGTACAAAATAGATTCACGCTGCCGCTGATGATATAATATATCAACCTACATATATATGCATATTAACCGGTAATTGGAGGTCAAATGTTGACTTGGTCCTGGAAAATCACTGGCCGTGTCCTATATCACAACTGTGAACAACCTATGCAAAAAAGACGCCAGCACTTATTATTTTTTTCGCCGCAATGCCTGTCATTCATGCGGACGATTTTATTATATTGGCCGACATAAAGTGGCCGGTAATTGGAGGGTAAAAATTGACTTGTTGCTAAAAAATTAATGGCCGTGGCACAACTACTTTTTAACAAAATGTCTAGCTATTTTAATCCATTACAGTTCGAGTGTATATGAATAAAAAAGCCCATATCAATTCATTAAAAAAACACATATCAACTGTAATTACTAATATTCTTACACCCTTATATAAGCATTCATAATTAAAGAAAAAACTGTATGCCCTATAAGTACAATACAAGCAACTTAGAACAATGGAATAAATATTTAAGTAACGGAAATAAATGAAGGTCACGAATCACATTCTTATGACAAATTTTACAAACTTTTCTATCTATCATATTTACTTTTACGTTCATGTAGTCAGATTTAACAATAAATAATTAATGACTATAATATTGCAGAATGTTGCCCCTTCACTAATGTGGTATGTGCGATGGTCTCGTGCTAATGCGTGGCACTACGGCTATCACCAGTTGTAAGCTGGGAGGGGAGGGGGGGTCTAACGTTTCAGCGATACTCTGCTAAAATAGTTTCCTATATCTTCCGCAAAGTAAGTTATCGTTCACAAATCGTCGCATATGCGTAAAACAGAATAAATTGATTATAATTGTGAAATAAAACTACAAACATATGCAATTTCCGTGAAGTTACGCTAATTTTTACATGGTCGCGATGAAGGTACAAACCAAACCCGACCAAATATACAGAAAAGTCAGTCTATGAACCAGGCTATTGATATGGTCGGTGGTATTACTGACAATTGTCTCTTTTTGCAATCAAATCTTAATTGAAGATAACGATTAATATCCATTCAATATATAAACGATGATTTTGAATAACACAAATCTTTTTTTTTTAGTTATTTTATCCTTGGAAAGTTGAGATACTTTAGCGCGACCGCTAAACGGTCTCACCAAAGTCATTTTACCATATATCATGTCTATACCGAGACCGCTGGTCTCGCTAAAGGCGACTTTATAAGAGTATATATATATATATATATATATATATATATATATATATATATATATATATATTGTTGAGATCAGGGGCTCGTTTCACTAAGAAAATCTTATCTTAACTTAGTTTCAATCATGTACCATTACACAGTTAAGATCATCTTAAAATCATCTGTCAAATAAAGTCTCTCAAAGAAAGTGACTACACTATGGTTTTCATGAGCAACAATTACAATGCTAGATATTTTGTTAAGCTCGAGATAATATATTAGCATAACATAATACAAAGCCACCATTATCAAAAATATAGTTTCAAGCAATATTTCAGAAACCAAACAATTTATAACCTCAAATAAAATTCTACCATAGGGTTTTCATGGGCAACGACTTCACACAAATATATTTTAAAAGGTTAGAAGAACAAATAAGCATGCTAAATAGTTACCATTGCTAAATTTAATATCCCACAGCTGGGACCTCTCAACTTAAAAAGGTTATGTTATTAGATTTTGTCACATCCTGCTCTCATAATTCCAAGTCGTGATTTATTCTGACAAAGCCTGACATCGCAATGCGGTAAAAAGTTATGTCACATACCATGTTTATAATACAACATTGTGTCATTATTAATCAATATTACTGAATATATAATGGCATATCCTAACATTACGATGCCATATTGTGAGCCAAAGCGGCCTAACTTATACTGACATTTTATTAGTATTCTGACTAACAACATAATGACAAATCCTTACCCTATAATGCAAAACTCAAAACTCATAATAAATTGTCAAATCCTGAAAATAGAGTAGTTCGGGTGAGGTGGAATAAATTCCTAAAAATCTGTTTTTTTTTCAGGAGCTACTCAGAATACAGTCCTGAAAATCTTATTAAAAATCTCTAAAAATCCCAGCTCGGGAAAGTATCCAAAATTCAAGAAGGCCGCCAAAATTTAGTTTCGGATAAGCGAAATATAATAAATACATATTTTTCTTCTTTTCACCGTCTCATTGGTGGACAAAGGACACCAAATACCTCATATATCTTAGTGTGAACGTAATAGAAAGAGAAAACAATTTATTTTGTTTTATGGCACAATATGTCGATAAATGTAATAAATATTTTATATTTACTATATATATTTATTATATATTTATAATTATAAATTAAACCTTCAATTTGACAATAATCAGAATAAAATATGTCATTGGAATATATGGATCTATGACATATCGGTGATATGATAACACTGAACACATTCACACACAAAAAAACTGATTTTAGAGAACAACAAATGACAGTGGTGAAGTCACTAGCGCAATTTTTCTATGGTTGTCTTAAACAAATTACTTGTTAAAAACACTGAGTATAATAAATCAAAGTCACATGTCGCTATATTATCCATATTATCATGCCTTAATGATCTGACTTGGGTATTACCACATATCAGGACGGCTGTTGCTCTCGGATTTATTATTTGGCTTTTTACGGCCGGTTAGGGACGTTCCCGTCGCCTTTGTTATCAGACGAGGTGGGGCCTTATGGAGAATTTCAGAGTTTCTAAGTCAACTGATTTTATCTATGAGGTGGTAATAACTAGGTCGTGAGTGAAATGGTATTAAATAAACAATATAGTGAAATAAATTCAGCTGTAATGTTTTTTTTTGTGCGAGTGCCATCTCCTGCGGGAATGGCACACATAATTATTATCCGTAATTGTCATTGTTATTACATCACTAAGTCTGCACCACTCGATAATATGGATGGTTCTGATGATATACTTAGTTGACAGTCGACGAACCACCATGTCCGACTTTTATTAGTATGTATATATTGTGTTTCGGTAGTATTACTGTTATTACGCTGTCAAGTTTACACCACTAGTCAATATCAGGAAATCTCCGAGTTCATAGCGACTGTGCTTGCATGACATAGCTCGACATAGCTCGGAGCTACCTGTTTCGCGGATTGCCACATTGATTGTACCTGCATGATAACCGCCATTATTACTGTTACTAGTTGTTAATTTAACAGGTTAATATCAGGGAATCTACGAGCTCATAGCGACTGTGCTTGCATGGTCACATGGCTCGTAGCTACCTGTTTCGCGGATTGCCACATTTATTGTACTGCTTTATATATATATATTTTTTTTTTAAATACCATATAATTTTTACCATTGTATTATTTCATACTCTAGTTACTGTAGCATAATTATGCACTTGTATATATTTTTGGTTTCTAAGCTTTTCAGAGTGTCTTTTTTGCTACTATATATAATCAGTATGTTTTGGTGTTTCGATGCGGGAAACAAAACGATAGACCCCCATGTTATCTTGGCAATACCTTTTAATTTTATTTTAAGAAGTAGTCATTTGTATTACTGAAATACCCAGTTTTTATTATGGCAATGCCATTTAACATGATTTTATTTGTTACCATGTATATTGTCATATATGATTTTAACAAACTAACATTCTTGTATATACATGTACATATATCTCTCTTATTACTATGACAACTGTAATGACTTTTATTTCTGTCAATAAAAAATCTGTATGTCTGTATACTATCTCACCTTATCCCTGTTGTCATGTACAATATATACAACAAACGCCTGACAGACTTGATGTCTGGATTCTCTCAGGAATACTGCACTGCACCCATGGCACTCAATGCATTTACTTATTGTGATTCCACCAGTGATTCCACCAATACAGTACAGGGAATCAGGAGGATCAAACTCATTAAAATAATTCAGACAAACCGGATATTGCAGCCTGTGCTTGCGCGACTTGGGAAACATGGGAAGTTGCAAATGATGTACTATCTGGATGTGATGCCTTCACAAAAATGTGTATTAAAAAATAGCATAATCAACAGCAGAAAAAAACCGTTTATCTTAGTAGCCTGCCACCTTGCCAAAAAGCCTTCGTACTACATATATGGAGAGCCAACTATCAGATGGCTATTTGGAAAAATGCTGATACGGCAGTAATGGAGGTTCCTTCTGCTGTTGATGGTCATGGGTGGACTTTATAAGATGGAGTGATTACTCCCTTGTGGTATGAGGGTGATTGCATTCCAAATATTATGGTGGAGGAAAGCCTTTTGGAAGAGTGAAGATCTGATAGCCTATAAGTGATGTCGAGAAAGGAGTAGATAAAATGTGCTTTTATGAGAATGATCAGTACGACTAATATCTATAAGCCTATGTCTAAATTAACTTCTTGACTGTAATGTCTCCTTTAGAAAGACTACACTATAATGCCGCTAAGTGACTACAATATTTACTACAGTGAATCTCCAGTATTCATGCGTACTTATTGTTATTTTCATGAGTCTGAAACTGCCTTTCTTTTTATAAAAAATATGACCGCTATTTTGAACTTCTCTGCCATAAAATATCCTCTTAATCACAATTTCCATATTGAATTCTTGGAGCAATAACATTTAAATTTGGCTACAAAACGATGCTGTGCAAGATAAACTGATGATAAAATATGCATATTATGGGAGTATTGCAGCCAGTAATTTTGTATAATGGTCAGTTGAAACCGTTATTCCTAGCTCTTTAGATTAAGCAGATCCTGTGTTACCAGCTTAATGTTTCATAAGGAAAGCTAGTTGAACAAAACGGTATCACCCAAGCACTGGTATCACCCAAGTGGTATGGTACATGTAACTCTGAATCCATGAAGTCAGAGCGTTATAGTTTTTAAAATATGATTTTCCGTTATGTTGTGACCGCCATGTTAGGATTTAGTAACTGAAAATAGGCTTAACAGATTTCTTGACCATTAAAATGTAGGAATTGCTATAAAAATCATGCTTCTAAGTTGATTAGGAGGCACGATATCTCCAACTTTGCGTTTCATGATTTTCGGTGATTTTGAAAGTGGCCATTTTGAAAAACGTTTTTTGGCAATT
This sequence comes from Flabesymbios commensalis, assembly GCA_964017125.1. Lineage (NCBI taxonomy): Eukaryota > Metazoa > Annelida > Polychaeta > Terebellida > Flabelligeridae > Flabesymbios > Flabesymbios commensalis. The sequence goes on from OZ024902.1 coordinate 70,636,985, forward strand.
TCTTCGCTATCAATCAAATGTTAACAGCCTGATTCAGACTCGGTCTATGTCCCTGAACAAATCGATACAACTCAATGGGAATTCTGGGCATATTTAAAGTCTCAAATGACAATTTCAAAACTACATAGAGGTAAAATATGTAATTTTTCGTCATTTTTTCGGAGGCCATTTTGAATTACACAACAAGTATTATAATTTAACTATTGAAAATAGTTCCAACAGATTCTTTGACCTCTTAAATGTAGGATTAGACACCAAAATCGTATTTCTAAGTTGATTAAGAGGCAAGATATGCTCAATTATGAATTTATGGTGAGCTCGGTAGTTTTGATGGTCGGCTTAGGGCCTTGGCAAAGACGATATAGCCGTCACCATCAAGCCCAAGTGTGTCCTAAAAGACAATCAAAGAACGGCCGTAAGGCTAAATATAAGGATTTACATGTTGTTCTGCTGAATGCAAGAATATTTCTAAACTCGCCGAACTTGAAAGTTGAACGTCTCTGACAAAATGTGACATTTTAGCTGTGACAGAGACTTAGTTTAATGATAATGTAAAAGAATATTAAAAAAATATGTATAATTTGTTTAGGAGAGATCGTAGTAATGGCAAGCGATGTGGAGGAGTGCTCCTAGCCGTGAATTCACACATAAAAGCTAGAGAGGTAAATAATTTCCTTGTGGTAATAGTAAAATTATATTAGTGGAAATTAATCCAAATCGAGGCAGCAAGATTTTGTTTTTTACTTGCTATAATCCTCCGTCTGCTTCTGTAAGTAAATTTAATAGTCAGTTAGACAACTTCCTCGCCAGTGCAGCTCAAATAAACACAAAAGTATATGTTCTGGGTGATTTTGATATGCCCGGTGTGCAATGGAGTGATTGTCCTTCATCTAATAATATAGAACAGAGTAATTTCTGTCACACAATAAATACATATGGGTTGGTTCAAATTAACGCTATACCTTCCACAAAACATGATAATATTCTTGACCTAGTCATCACAAATACGCCTCATCTGTTTTCTAATATTAAAGAATGTGATACATCTTTTATGTCGGATCATGTTGTTCTCAGTTTCTCTTTTATGAAAGGTTTAAGTATACACGAGATACATCTCGATTGATGTACAGTTATAAACACACTAATGTTAATGGCTTAATTGATGACCTCACTAATTCTAAACTTTTGTCAACAGTACAGTTGGCAAACAGTGTAGATGATGCGTGGTCAGAGTGGCTCCATCTTGTTAATGATGCTATTGACAAAAATGTTCCGAAGCGTATTGTAAAAAATAATTCTGGTCCGGCCTGGGTAGATAGTGAGTTATGTCAGCTACAACCAGATAAATTAAAAGGTCATCGGAAGGCTAAGCGCACTGGAAATGAAATGAATCGGGCTTTAGGCCACCTTTGTGCACAAATAGGCTAAACTGGGCCAGGAGAACCTCCTGAGGATGCTGAGATGATTGGGATGACACTGTCCTCCAGAACAGGATTCGAAATTCGAGCCCTGGCGGTCTGAGGCCGAGCACGCTAACTCTCGGTCACGGAGGCTCCCCACAATACTGAGTTTCACACGTGGATGGGGAAGAAACATTTTTGTTTCTTTCAAACCGCCGATTCCGGGAACCGAACCCCGAACTCTGGCGTGAAAGGCAGCGGTGCTAACCACTACCCTAGGGCCCCCAGTAATACAGTAACGGTTGTGCTCGTCCGTACGCCCACAAGGGGGCAGTTGTGTTACGGACGAGGCGGCGTGAGCATCTGAGCGATGAGACGCGGACCATTCCTGGTGGCAAGCAACGGTCAGGTCAACGCTATCTCTCCACTCTTCTCCGTGGATTACACGATTAGAGCAGCTATTCGTTTCTGGATGGTGTCCAGCTGTGACCGACAGAGCTATCGATAAAAAAACAAGAAAGAAAGTTGCAAGAGGCGCAGAATATCAGCTGCTCAGTTAAAGTTGAAACGACAAGGAAAGAAATAGAAAAGCGTAAGGTAAGAAATGTTTCTCAGCGTTTGAGTGCGGGGGCCCTGGGGTAGTGGCTAGCACCGCTGCCTTTCACGCCAGAGTTCGGGGGTCGGTTCCCGGTCTCGGCGGTTTGAAAGAAACAAAAAATGTTTCTTCCCCGTACACGTGTGAAAGTCAGTATTGCGGGGAGCCTCCGTGACCGAGAGGTAGCGTGCTCGGCCTCAGACCGCCAGGGCTCGAATTTCGAATCCTGTGTCTGCAGGACAGTGTCATCTCAATCATCTCACCATCCTCAGCAGGTTCTCCTGGCCTAGTTTAGCCTATATGTGCACAAAGGTGGCCTAAAGCCCGATTAATTTCATTCCATTTCTCAGCGTTTGATCTGATTCCGTGTGCTGTTACACACACCAAATAAACTACACTGTAGGTTATCACATTTGTTTTGAAAAAGGCCTATGTTATTTATTGAAAACATAAAAAAACATAATCTGGTTATTATCACGATGTGGATGCAAAATTGAGAAAATCTTACTTGACCTATCAGAGTCCTGCGTCAATCATTTAACTAGAAATGATTTCAATGATGTTTTACTATAACATTTGTAGCTACCTGTATATTAGTCGTGACAATGGACAGCTCGTCTTTGACAGTGTTTATGTCTCATAGGAAGCTCTGCATACATGACCAACCAGGCACAAAATACGATATTGTTACTATTTTTATTGACGTCATATACATTTTAGTTTTAAGAATTTAAAATCTCATAAAATCAAAACGTCATATTTTTTTAATATTCTTATTTATGACATCGGAATAGCATGGCTATCAATCTGCTAACAAATTCAATTTTGCCAACTTTGACATGACATACATTTTTGTGTAGCGGGTTATATACATGTATTCACCTACAGTATCTACCTTCTAGTGTAGCAGGGCATATGTATGTATTCACCTATCTACCCTTTTGTGTAGCGGGGCATAATTATACATGTATTCACCTATCTACCTTCTAGTGTAGCGGACATAAACATATAATAACCTATCTACCGTTTTGTGTAACGGGGTACATGTATTCACCTATTTACCTTCTTGTGTAGCTGGGCAAAAACAAGTACTAACCTATCTACCTTTTTGTGTAACGGGATATATACATGTATTCACATATTTACCTTCTTGTGTAGCTGGGCAAAAACAAGTACTAACCTATCTACCGTTTTGTGTAACGGGATATATACATGTATTCACCTATTTACCTTCTTGTGTAGCGGGGCAAAAACATGTACTAACCTATCTACCGTTTTGTGTAACGGGGTACATGTATTCACCTATTTTCCTTCTTGTGTAGCGGGGCAGAAACATGTACTAACCTATCTACCGTTTTGTGTAACGAGATATATACATGTATTCACCTATCTACCTTCTTGTGTAGCTGGGCAAAAACAAGTACTAACCTATCTACCTTTTTGTGTAACGGGATATATACATGTATTCACCTATCTACCTTCTTCTGTAGCGGGGCAAAAACATGTACTAACCTATCTACCGTTTTGTGTAACGGGATATATACATGTATTCACCTATTTACCTTCTTCTGTAGCGGGGCAAAAACATGTACTAACCTATCTACCGTTTTGTGTAACGGGATATATACATGTATTCACCTATCTACCTTCTTCTGTAGCGGGGCAAAAACATGTACTAACCTATCTACCGTTTTGTGTAACGGGATATATACATGTATTCACCTATCTACCTTCTTGTGTAGCTGGGCAAAAACAAGTACTAACCTATCTACCTTTTTGTGTAACGGGATATATACATGTATTCACCTATCTACCTTCTTGTGTACCGGGGCATAAACATGTATTAACCTATCTACCTTTTTGTGTAACGGGGTATATACATGTATTCACCTATCTACCTTCTTGTGTACCGGGGCATAAACATGTATTAACCTATCTATCTTTTTGTGTAACGGGGTATATACATGTATTCACCTATCTACCTTCTTTTGTAGCGGGGCAGAAACATGTACTAACCTATCAACCGTTTTGTGTAGCGGGGTATATACATGTTCACACCGCCACCAACAGAAGATGCTTTTCGCTGACACGTAGAGTAGCATTGCCCACTACAGCAAATCACAAAGCATATCGAATGGTTGTAAAAATGCATTTAATAATAGACCTGATTTTGATTTGAATTTTTGAAATCACTTGGCATGCAGAAACCCCTCAGAAACCATATGTCGCACATGACATTCAAAGAAGCCGCTAAAAAGTTATATGCCTATTTATTAGATCTTTATGGTGTTCATCTTGGATATTTGCCATGCTCCCTGACTATTCCATAGGTTCTGAAAACGTCTGTTTAACTTGCTGCACGAGTCTTGTGAATGAGTGTGCAGCGCGTGGCTCTGCGCGACGAGACCGCCATAAATGCGATCGCGTAGTGACATTGAGAAAAAACAAACCCACGCAGAATCAGCGGGGCTCTGCCAAAGAGCCACGTCCCCTTCTCTTGCACACGTCTTCACACCAAGACTCCAATAAGTCATCTTCTTCACTAAGACGTGTCATTGGTGTATCCTCCGCTCTAACGGATCATTTATTGAGTCGGAATCCTTCAGGTCAGTAGAATAATAACGTTTTGAAAACGTCTCCACAATGTGACGCTATGCTATATATAATACACCCGAGTACATTTTAAGGGCAATCTTTTTTTAGCTTCTGTTTTAACACGTCGGTAAAGCGTTTTAGTAAAGTGACCACTGGGGATAAATATGAAAAAGAAACGAATATGTCACTAAAACGTCCTTATAACGTCATGCTCCCTGCTATGCATACGAGTCTATTTTTAGATACTCGCCTGCATGCGCTGAATCACATTTTGCCTACTTTGCACAATGTCATATTTCATACTATTTTAGATGACTTTTTACATTATTTTAGTGCTCAGATCCCATTTTTAAGCCACTATGAACGATTTTCCCAAAAGCAAAAGTAGGGGGTGGAGCTAATTCGTGACATCAAAAGGTTGAGACATGCTTGGCTGGTTATAATACATGTACATGTAGCTTATGATGTATTGTATGATTTTATAAAACTGACCAAAGTCAACACGGAACGCCGGTTCAATGCTGTTTGAATGCAGGTGCAGCAATAGAATTGATGGCTATCATCGCGTCCGCTCCTGGCCAGCGTCTAGTATTCACTCGACCCTTGTTCACCCTGTCAATGCGGGCATATTGAAATGAATAATAATCTAGTTCAGCTCATGTACAAGTACAAAAAACATGAAACATATACCCGATGCAGTTTCAATAATGGGCGCTTTTTTGTGTGTGAAGTCATGAGGTGGGAGATCAGCCCAGCCCCAAAAATGTGCAAATTTTCCTTTTTTATTTTTGAAAATACCTGATAGTTAGTGGACTAAAATAATCTTCTAAGTTCATTGTGATATATACTTTAATTATATTGATGAACTGAAATCACTTCACAGGGCCTTGTACAGATGTTATTGGAAAATTGTTGCCCTCCAAGTCTCTGAACCAATTAATAGTATAGATTCAACAGTGTCATCTGAAAAGATATGTTGTAATGTCTCTGAGTGAATGTAGTAATTTTTTTGAAATATTCAATACATGGATTTAAATATATTATTTATAAGCTTGTAATTCTAGGCAGTGCAAATTTGTCTTGGTGCTCTAGAGTAGCATGAAATTATGCATATATGTACACTGAAAATATTTATTTATTTTACTATGATCGATACATGTTATAAATTACCATAGTTAAATTGTTAAATACTTGAGGTCAGATTCTGATTATATGCTTGCCTATTTATAATTATATAATTATGCTAATTTATTCTTCATGAATATTTTTGTGCGGCAATGATTATCTGAAATATATTACTGATATATTAGTAATAACCAGTACGCAAAAGTGTTATCTATTTAATGTTGACATATTTTATAAATGACTCGCTATATATTCTTAGAAATAGTGTCATTGTTTTTTTTTTAATTTTATTTATTTATTAAGCTTTCTATAAGTACAAGTACATGTGTGTAAAATATACATGAATAAAACTGTACATACAGAGGCAAGTGGCGACAGGTGACCAGCACCTATACGAGGCCACTTCCCTTAATGTAAAAAAGGCTGTTTATAAACTATTAACATGCCTAAACAATTTGACAGATATAGTGTTGAAAACTGAGCAAACAATGCTGAAAGTAAAATATCAATTAAAATATACATAGCCCATTACAATGACTAAAAGATTTATATAGTTTAAATGTTAGTAGGTACATGTATTTAAAAAATGCAATAAGATGTCACAGTAACATATTTTTCATTCTATTGCACACACACGACTGACATCTGCAAGTAGACGTCCAAGAACACAAATCGTTAACATTAAATGACTGTTGTAATTTTAATTTATAGTGAAGCATTAGCTGGTGTTTGAACGAGTTAACAGAAGTTGAGTCCCGGATCTCTATTGGAAGAGAATTCCATTCACTTACAATTCTATGGAAAAACGATTTTTTAAATGTCTCAGTTTTTATCAGTAAAGGTTTTATGCATATATGTACACTGAAAATCTTTATTTATTTTGCTATGATCGATACATGTTGGTGGTACGATTCATGTTGTTGGTGGCGGTAGTTTAGGGAAAATTCACTTAAGCCGCCCTGTTAGTAACTGCGTAGTAAAAATGACAAAGCATCTCTTGTAAAATTCTGTAAAGGACGGGTAACGGCAAAATCAATATTGACTTTATTATAAATGTTTATTGTGTCATATTTTTTATGGCAACAATAACTATAACCAATATATAAGTCTCGTTAATTATTATTATGACAAATAACAAGACTTACATAAATCTTGTTTGTTAAACGTGGTTATCATCTGTATATACAACCACAAATCTGTTCACCTGACGAATATCAACATACCAAATGTTGACAGTGGTGCTATGAACAGATCGCTAATAATTGTTCATTTAGAGTCGACTATATTCACGCTTCTACGCCGACGTATACATTAAAACTTGTGATTTCAGTAATCTGCACTATGCCTGTGTCTCGTCTTGTAATACTAATACTTTTAATTATTATTAAACATTTATGATAACACGTAAACGTAAAACATCAAAACAGAATATTACAAATTAACTTACTAGCTGTTGAAAGTAACGAGAAGTAATATTATTCTTATGATAACTTTATTATCTGACACATATGTGCTTGATAGCAAAATAAATGAATGGACCATTTTTGCGCACATAGAGGCTAAACTGGGTCAGGAACACCAGCTGGGGGAATATATGATGCGATGAAGCAACAGATAAATTCAATTTAAGCAGTATTACAGAAATAACTGATCTAAACAATGCATTGAATTTACTTATGTGAAAAAGAACGGAACACAGATAAAACCCAATCAGATTATTTGGTGCCTGATTCACTACCACAATCCAAAGAATCTTATTTGAAAAAACGTACATGGTCTTTATATCTCTTGCAAAGACATCCAATGTAAGAAAAACAATCTCGTTTGTTGTACGAAATTAGGTCTATTAGTAAATGCACCTTAACAACCATTCGATATGCTTTGTGATTTGCTGTAGCGGGCGATGCTACATTACGTGTTAACGAAAAGCATCTTCTGTTGGTGGCGGTAGTTTAAGGAAAATTCACTTAAGCCGTCCTGCTTAGTAACTGCTTAGTAAAAATGACTTTATAAAAGCCTCTGATATAAATCCTATTTTTTCAAATGTCGAAATATCCACCTCCTTGCTACAAAAAAATCCCATTTTTATGTTTGTAAAAAAGAAGTTTTTTTTTAAATGACAACAAATATAATAATATTAATATTTATTGGCAGCTAAAAGTTGCATTATATTACAAAATGGCATGCAATAAATAGCAAAACTAGTCAACACTGTAATAATTTACGTATTAATATGAACATAAGCAGTATATAAGTGCTTTAAATAAAATGAAATGAAATGAATCGGGCTATAGGCCACCTTTGTGCACATATAGGCTCAATTGGGCCAGGAGAATCTCCTGAGGATGGTGAGATGATTGAGATGACACTGTCCTCCAGACACAGAATTCAGAATTCGAGCCCTGGCGGTCTGAGGCCGAGCACGCTACCTCTCGGTCACGGAGGCTCCCCACAATACTGACTTTCACACGTGGATGGGGAAGAAACATTTTTTGTTTCTTTCAAACCGCCGAGATCGGGAACCGAACCCCGAACTCTGGCGTGAAAGGCAGCGGTGCTAACCACTACCCTAGGGGCCCCGCCCTATAAGTGCTTTAAAGTTTATATTATTGCAATATAAACAATTCAAAAACAAGTTAGTTTCATTCAGTTGTTGCTAGTAGACCAGTTATCTCTTAGTTCTTGGTATAAGTTCTGGGAGTTTACTTTTGTTCCTGAAATTACGGGACAACACACGTGGAGAAGGTAATAGACGATGCAGTTTCTCTGTTGGTGACAACATACCCCTGGAATGAATCGGACTTTAGGCCACCTTTGTGCACATATAGGCTAAACTGGGCCAGGATAACTATATACCCCTGAAGAAAGTCGACACAGCTCTTCATGTCGGGTGTGTAGGGTATTGATGTTGGCACGGGTGAGGGCGCATTCGTAGGATAGCTCTGGGAATGCGATCTTCATCGCCATCCTCCGATTTCATTCCAGTTTGTCAGAATCTGAAACAGTGAGGCCCGTGTGCCACAGTTGGCAGGTATATTCCAAGAGTGAGAGGAAAAGTGATACGTACATCCTTACGATATGAATGCTTGCCACACCTGCCCGCTTGAAAAGACGTAAAAAATACAGTATTTGTGATGGATCATCGATATGTGTTGTCACACCCTCAGTCAGTGCTTATTATCACACCCAGCAACTTGGTACAGATGTAAATCTCTCCATGGTTTCCTCTTTGCTTGTTATGACTGGGATATCAGGAGGGATACGCCATAACAATATTATTAGTAAAAATCGAGGGTGAATAGGCATTTGCCTATTGGGCCTAGTAGTAACATTCTCTGCTCAGCAAATATAACTATGCTACTTTCGAGTCGGATAGAATCCAGACAAAAGCAATAGCACGCACTCTGCAGGCGCGGCGGCTAGATACTATTCTACATAGACACATACGTGCTACTGTGTCCAAAGGGTAGCCTCGCCAATCACCTGTTTTCTAAAACCGACCCGCCAGGTGTCCATTTCAGCAGACAAGGGAAAGTTGAAGTGATATCATATATATCAGCAGCCTTAGAAACAAGAGAAAAACAGAACAAGAACAGGGAAAGCGGATGCCAAGCTCCTAACCATTAGGCTCAGCAGAACATCGTAACAAAAAAACACTTGTAGAAAATATGGACGATGATTCAGACAGTGAAAGTGACAGTGACTCAGTTCACAGTCATGACCCCACCCGATCATCATCTACGGCCCCTCCCACTACAACACCCATCGCACACTAGGACAGACGCCAGGAGAGGTGTCAAGTGCAACCCGGCACACCTTTGAACATTTCAACACAGCACACTACAAATATGAACACTCAAATTCACCAGAGCACACCTCCAATCATTTCAACACAGCACACCCCATCAACGAACAATCAAATTGCTTTTCCAGGCTTTAAGCTGATCACGAAAAATAGACTGTTTAAGAGGAAGGCCTCAGGCGGAGTTGCCGCTTTAATCAATGAAAAGTACAAAGTAGAGTGTCTCTTATTAACAACACACAACACGATTCTCTTTGGTTGAAATTTAAAGGTAACAACCACCAAAGAGACATGGTTTTATGCCTAATATACAGAGAACGCTAATTTCAATTACTCCAATATATCTATATTTGATGACATTGAAGATAATTTTATTGGTTTAAAGTCTGAAAATGAAGATTTTGATATACGTATTGCTGGTGATCTAAATGCAAGAACAGCTAATTTAAAGGATTATTTGGAAGTATCAGATCACGAAAATGAATATCTTTGTAACGAAATGTCTCTTAACAGCTGAAATAATGTTGATAAAGTTGTTAACAACTATGGTAAGTGACTCTTAACGCTTTGTAAGACCCTTAACATATTTATTGTTAATGGAAGGTTGGGTGAAAACGCTAATCAAGGAAAACTAATATGTAACAATGTCAGTTTGGTAGATTATTTTATATGTTCTCCTCTAATTTTCCCGACTGCTAGTAATTTTAAAGTTCTGGACTTTGATCCACTTTTATCTAAAATAAATTGTGCTGTAACTCTCACCCTTAAATACAGTGTTCAAACCAACAAATGTAGATTTAGACAAGGATTTTACCACAAACCAGGACAATTCATATGTAGGCCTACGTCGCCCACCAAATAAACCCAATTGGAAACCAGATTTAAGTCATCATTACCAACAAAAATTAAACGAAACAAACATAAGTTGTATAATGCTTGTTCTAAACGAATTAACAGGTGACATTCCACCTTTACAATGTACCATTAACAAGTTAGTTGACGTGATCAACTCTGTTTACACTTCAACAGCGAGCGATCTGGGAATGTTAAAGTGTGTCGAAACATCCATTGGTACTAAGAAACACCGCGTTAGGACATTTCCACACAGAGATTGGTATGACGATGAGTGTGAAACTAAAAGAAAGATTTATGGTAAATACAAAAATAAATATAGGCGACTAAAAATAATGAAAATTTGCTGTTATTACGAAATTCTGGTCGAAATTATAAAAAACAGATAAACAAGGCGTTTAAAAATTACAAACAAAACACTGTTAGAAAATTACGTCTACTAAAATCTGAAAACTCAAAGGATTTAATGGCAAAAAACTTATATTTCAAAGAAAATATCACTCACAATTTTTTTCAATCATTTTTCTAAACCTAATAAAGCAGAAGACAAGGAAATAGAACCAGAATTTTCTTTTGAAAACGCAGATAATTTATTTAATGACAATTTTACACCCTCGGAGGTTTCTAAATTATTACGGAATTAAAAAAACAATAAAAGTAGCGGACCGGATAAGATTTTAAACGAGTATATATTCTCCACCAAATGTCATTGATGTGCTAACTCAACTGTTAAACGTCATTCTAGACACTGGTATTTTTCCAGAACAATGGAGTTTAGCAATAATTAAACCACTCTATAAAAATGTTGGTGAGCGTGAAGATCCTAGTAATTATAGAGGTATCTCATTATTAAGTTGTCTTGGGAAATTATTGACAAATTTAATAAACGAAAGATTGACACGATTCGTAAATGAAAATAACATAATAGGACCTGAGCAAGCCGGATTCAGATCTGGCTTCTCAACGTTAGATCATATTTTTTTATTAAAAACTTTAATCGACATTTACCTTAACAAACACAAAAGATTATATTGCTGTTAGGTAGACTACAGTAAAGCATTTGACACAGTCTCACGTACTGAGCTCTGGTCTAAACTATTATATCTGGGAAACTTTTTCATATTATTTATTATGTATAAATTGGCAAAATCATGTGTTTCTGTAAATAGTACGTTAACTGGTAATTTTTCATGTAAGATCGGTGTTAGACAAGGAGATAATCTGTCTCCACTGTTATTTTCAATGTTTTTAAATGACATTAAACTGTTTTTAGAACCAGCCTACGACGGACTGAAGATAATGAATACGTTGTCTGTAGAAAATTTAGATCAAGAACTTGTAGTATTTTGTAAATTATATACCCTGTTTTATGCAGATGACACAGTTATCTTGGCAGAATCGGAAAAAGACCTACAGAAATCAATTAATTTAGTGGAGCGTTATTGTAGCATGTGGAAACTGAACATAAACGTATCAAAGACTATAATCACTCTCTTCTCTCGTGGAAAAATAAGAAAAATACCTAAAAAATTTTTAGAAAAAATAAACTTGAGGTGGTTGGTCAATATAAATATCTGTGCCTTATTTTTTAGCTACAATGGAAACTTTACGGAGGCAAAAAACAATTAGTTGTCAAAGGTAACCGAGCTATGTTTTTGTTACTACGTAAATGTAGAAAGCTCCAGCTACCTGTCGATATTCAACTTGACTTTTTGATATTTCAGTCAAACCTATTCTTTAATACGGTTGTGAAGTTTGGGCAACAGAAAAAGCCGATATATTTGAAGAAATACATTTGCGATTCTGTAAATATGTACTGCAAGTCAACAAGTCAACTTGTTCCAGCATGGTTTATGGCAAACTCGGCTTAACACATCTTCTACTACACGCCCAGAGTAGAATGATTATGTTTTGGGCTAGAATAGATAAGAGCAGCAGTACACCAAAACTGTCAAATATTTTGAATCAATTAATTTTAATCTATACAATCGGAATATATATAAGTCCCCGTGGCTTTCAACCGTGACAAACACATTGGAAGGTTGTGCTTTTTTGGGCGTCCAGGATAACCAACTAATCCCAGAAAGCATAAATTCATTCAAAAAGAAATTACAACAGCGAGTTGAAGGTCATTTTTTTCAACATTGGACCTCAGAAATTAATAGTAGCAGAAAGTGTTTTAATTACAGGATGTTTATAACAACACTAAATTTAAAAATATATTTGGTAAATTTGTCCTATCGCGAGAGAGGCATCATGGCTAAGTTTCGCTGTAGAAACCACAACTTTCCAATTGCATCAGGTTGCAGACAAGGTATACCTCGCAACCTTGTGAATATGTGAGCTGTGCACACAAGCTATTGGTGATAAATTTCACTATATTTCTAACTGTCCTCACTTTGAAGTCATACGAAAGGAATTAACAAAAAAATGTCACAGAAACTCACCTTTGTCAGTTAAATTTGAAACACTAATGAATGTAGCAAATGGAAATCAATTGTACAAATTATGCAAATTCATTGAAAAAAATGATTTATTTCGCAAAGTGAGTAACCAAATAAAAATAAAAAATGTATGTACGTTATCTTATCACGATATATTGATAATTACGCACCTTTAACAAGCTCTCCTGTCATGTATTCATGCATATCTGTATTTTATATGTATATATTTTTGCAGATCCTATGAAATAAACTATTGTCTATTGTCTATTGGTAACTCAAACTCTATTCCAGGACTTCTCATGTGCATTAACTATTTGTGTAATCAAATCAACTTATTTCTTTTTTGCCTACATTCAATACTAACAATAGCAATTGACACAATATTTCAAAATACTTTTATTTCTGAATGCCTATTTAAAAGTTGAAGTTGACATTCACATGAACAACCTAAATATGGCCTAAATCAATGAAATGTTGTCTATTACAAACGATGTGTCACATATTAAATTTGCAGGGTTGCCTATTTCGCTTGTGTTCTTGAGACTATATAAACTGATAAATATTGAAGCACGCTATTGACATGAAATTACAGTGATTTAGATGTGGAACTTCGGTTTTGTTTTTCTCAAACGTACGCAAAATGCCGCATTTGTTGTTGTTTTTTCAAACGCTCATAAAAAAGGAACAATTTCCCAGAATGCCAACAACCATTTTCTGATCATTGGGTTATAGTCAGCTAGCAAAGATGTGATATCTTATCAAAAAAATGAATAGATGGCAAATGTTTGTTACAAGCAAACCAACAACACTGACATGTAGTTTAATAACCCAGGAATGACGTCTAGCCTGCTGACATCATTTTTTTCGATCCGAAAGTGTCTAAATTAGCGTAAACAAAATGGCCGCCAACTGGCGATATCATTTGATGTAAATCGCTATAACTTTGTCAATATTTATCCTATTCAAACGATTTTGGTGTGTAAAAATTTTCGGGGTCACGGAACACGATTATGACGATAAAAACATGATAGCAGTTCTTTTTATTTATTAAAATCGTCATTTTGATGTTTAGTCAGCCAGCCAACATATGATATAATTTCAATATATGGAAAGTGTTTGTTACAAGCAAACATACGTCTTCATCATATCTATTATATACCATAGAATGTAACTAGGGGTTGTTGACAAACCTTCTTTTTGTGTTAAATGACATAAAAAAGAAAAACAAAATGGCAAAATGAGGCAGTAACACAAATTGTGGGAGCAAGTGCCAGTACTTCCCGTCAACTAGATCCCAAATCACCATTGCTGTTGTACCCACGCGATATAACAAACATTGTTTTATCAAAGACCTTAAAGAAGACTATTGCAATAGATCATTCAGATGATTCCTCATTCTCGTCTAAGTTGACAGCTGATGCAACTCCACCACAGGAAATATTTCACACTGCTCTTCAATTGCGAGCGGATCCAAAAGATTCACCAGGTCATGATACTAGTTGGCGTGGTATCGACATGGGTCATGTTTCAGATGTTATACCAAATAGTCTCTACCTTTTCTTGAGTGTTTTTTTTGTTGGGGAGAATATCCTTGAATTAGAAGAACAAGATAATTCTTTGAAAGTAAGAAAAGGTAACATTGCTCAAGATATAGTCTACACTGAATCTAAAAGTAGAAAACTTACACCCAAGCACGTGGGCCTTGGTCTGGCTCTTCACCAAAAATGACAAACATCTTCCGTGCAGCTGGTCATACGCTTGGAATTGATACACTTTGTAGAATTGACTTATCAATAGCCAATGATATTTTAAGTGGATATGAACAGAATGGTTACATATACATTCCAACTGGAATATCACCATACACACCTGGTCGTACAATACTTTCATCTTTTGACAACATGGGTGTTTTAGAGGAGACTATAGATTGGAAAAATACGTTCCATGCCCCACGATGTGATTTGTGGCAACGTGGGCCACCGTCACCACCAGAACAAATTGTATAACAAGAAGAAATAAAATACCTGATCAAAAACTACTTGAGAAATTTCACACTATTGACCTCGTATCTGTATACACTGGTGCAAGGCCAAATCCAATCATAACAAGTAGAGTTAAACCAGGAATATGGAACACGGGAAACGGATGCCAAGACATTTCAAATCTTTCAAACCAAACTTGGATATTGGCTCGTATGTACAACCAAAATGAACAAGATGTTCCATAATGAGCAGCTTTCCATGCTGCATGTGGTGTTTCTGAAGCAACAGTAGGCCTAACAGTTGTTGGAATAATGCCTATAATACAGACCCATGCTGATAAGACACTGTGGTGACCATTTTGAATACATTCTAGGAGATGATGCATTATCTCGGCCAGAAACAGGTTGTGATTGTCGGAGATCAACCTCTCTATAGCAGAACAAAAGAACTACAATGGTCTAATCCTGATAAATATGATAATGTTGTAGTAATGATGGGTGGCTTGCACATCTTATTTAATTTGATGAAGGTCATTGGCCAGCATATGGAAAATGCAGGCCTAGATGATGTCTGGGTGGAGTCTGTCGCATTTTCACAAAATTCTACAAGTGCTATGATGGAAGGTAATGCATATATTCGAGCTGTTCGGGGGCATGTGATAGCACTTTGTCGGATCAAATGAAAATTATTTCAGTCATGGCTAGAGAAAGATCATCATTGCAAGACCTTAAAGATAAAGTAAAACTTTTGCACGACCTCTTTGCAGATAAACACAATGAAACAGTGGATGTAAAAATTAGTGCTGTAAAAAGTTTTACAGCTGTTGCAAACATTGAGAGAAAGTGTCAAAACAAATGGATTATGGATTCAATTCAACAAGATCTTCAGTGAAGACTCAAGCTATTCATATTGGTTAAGCTTGTTAAAATTATGCTTGACTTCATCCGAGCCTACAAAATTGGCTATTGGAAATTACATCTGCAAACTTTTGCAAAAATGTTACCTTGGTTTAGCACATACGATCACTTAAACTATGCTCCGTGAGCTATAGTATATTATGCAGACATGCTCAGCTTAGAGCAGAGTGCTACTGAAGTAATAATATAGGCAATTGTTTGTTAAGAAAACTAATGGAGCATTCAATCAGGTTCCCATTGACCAAGCTACTGAATGGGTCAATAAATTATGTAAGTTGTCCAACGGCATTACTGGTATCACCAAAACTGACAGCTACCGCTCGAGATCGTTTCTGCATCACAGAGGGAGAGAGGGTTATTATTTCAAAGTGTTTGCTCGGCATCGGAGATGAAGACGAATCTCTCGCAACTTGCAATGATAGTTTTTTGTCCGGAGCATCAAAAGATAAAGCTGATGTCAAGTCACTTGTTGAGCAGTTTGAAAGATTTGGCATATTTTCTGTGTGTAGACCAAAAGTTGCTGCCGTAGATGAGGTCAACACTGAAGAGGCCTCTGACAACAACAAACAAATTATGTAGCAACAGAAGACATTGAGGATGCTCTTTTGACTGCAAATACACGTGGTGCAGAACTAGTCCGGAAATATGTGTTTACACGCATCGTTGAGAGGAACATCCCTTCCTTTTCTCCAATGAAGAGACAAATCTGTACAAATTTGTTGTCAATACAACTGTGAATGTAGAAAAAGTAGTGAAAGCTGACAGACGTCTCATGCAAGGATTGCTTATTGCACAACACTCAGGACGCAATGTGGACATGATTAGTATTCTGAAACACGTGTGTGCCTCTTTCATTAGCAAATACAGATGGTACGATAAACTCAAATTGGAAATCAGCGTTACTTGGCATACTTTCAACTGGTGTAGAAATTGCCACTGCTGTTTTATCTCCATATGTATCAAATGCTATAGTTGGGGCATCCATTCTCATCGATGGACATGCATTAATTCAAAATCTGAGAAAGCCAGCTGGTTGTCGAACCTTTTCAGATTATGCAGACATATTTTCAAAATCAATATTTCCCCATTTCAGTCAAGGAGCAGCAAGGGTAGATATTTGACAGATACACTGGAACACAATACATTAACCCATTAAAGCCCAGCTTTTAAAAATACTGCCACCTAAAAAAATTCAACATTGATTTGTACAATTATGTCACTAAATGTCAAATCTAATAAAAAAAATAGTCTACGATACTAGAAAGTTGACCTCTTACACTGGAAACTTTTGTTGCCACTGGGCTTTAAGGGAGTTGAACAAATCACAAGCCACCACCACAACCAGTAACCCTAACTATCAGTAACACAAGAACCTCTGTATGTATTATCTTAACGTAGTGAATAATAGGCAGAACTTCAAATTACGTAGATCATAATTGAACTGCTTAATAATCATATCAAAACGGTATGACGTCAATAATTATACTAGAAATATCCAGCTTGAAGTGGGGAAGAAGCTACCAGGTACCATACTAGTATGCGATGGTAAATTATACTAAAATGTGTCAGTAGCATGCCATCTGATATTGTCTGGGTGCAATGTCACATACGGTGCGTCGGTCCCCGGTGCGTCCGCAGTGACTAAATGCTTGTCGGTTCTTTTTGGCCAGTGATTCGTTTGGTGAAAGTGGATGGCATTTTACTCTGCAGATGCACTTGCACAATGTAGGAGCCGGCCCATTTTGGCAGCTTTACCGAAGCGTACAAACAATTCCTGGTCTGTGGCCCGAGGTTATTTTATAGGGTATATTTGTTTCATCAATGCTGCTATTTTCAGAGATGTCAGCCTGTTTGAAGGCTCCATTCAAATCCTCAAAAAGAGGACGAACCTTACAGTATTGATCCATCGACAGACAGATTCGTATCATCAGCGAAATGGAGATCCATCATTATCTCGTCAAATTTATTGCATCTCATACAATTAGGCAGCAACGTGTAATGCACTTCAGTTGAATCTGCCCAGTAGAACCGACGCTATGGCAGGCGACATAAGTATTATACCTAATATGTTAAAAGTTCTAACATGTGCATGTTCATGGTGCACAGAAGTAAAAATTGCTCTGCTTATCAATATGGTATCCACCAAAGTAGGTGGTAACATTGATATATGATATATGTATAAGCCCAGTGGCAACTTTTGTGGCCAGTCACTTTATTTAGCTTCTTAGTTATATGTAGAATTATTAAATATTACAGACATGCAGACTATTGTTATGTTACCCACACACAGTTTTCATTCTGGTATGTAAAGTGAAAATTTACTTACGTCTCATTTCCAAGGTGTTTCCGTGGCATCTTGCCAACTTGAATTTCTTCACTAAACGCGATGATACAAGTAGTCTGTCTGTGAAACTGCCACAGAATAAGTAAACCAAGTTGAACGATCCAGGTCTTGTGCACATTTGTACATCATTATATGTAGTTAAAATATTTCAGTAACCATGGCATAATCAATTTGATCAGTGGCAACTTTTGTTGCCAGTGGGCTTTAATGGGTTAAAGGGACTGGCCCAGGCTAAAATCATCGAAAAATTGGTGATTTTATTTTGGCTTCTTAATAGAAAAAAACGTCATCATCCAGCCACGAAATTGCATTGACCTGTGACCACGAGGAGGCTGACATACGAATCATCCTCCATGGCTTAGAAGCAACTAAGAAAGACTATGTATATTATATTACTATCATATTTTGGTTTTCTGAAGATACACTGATGTATTGTTGCTCTTGTTGCACTTCTTTGGTGGAACTGATCACATTGTATGCATGGTTGGTGGCACTGCACGATATACGTTGTTATCCAGTGCATACCATATATACAAACTTGCCACATGATGTACACAAACATATTCTGGGCTTCCATGCGCTTACAGGGTCAGATACCACATCATCATCTGCTAGATTTGGGAAGAAAAGCTGTTGGAAAATGTTCATTCGGGACCCTTTGCTTCTAGATGGGGTAGGTCGTGACGGCCCTTTCAAAACAGTTGAAGAATTAATATGCTATTTGTACATTGCTCCTGATGTTAAATGACAGAAAGAACTGGATCATTTATCACAAATATCTGATGCTCTGCAGCTACATGCTATGCGTGCGAATTATCAATCCAAGGTATGGCTGCACGCTGGTAAGCAGTGTATTCAATCATTTGCTGGTTCACCTGAGTCATCTGGTGGATGGCTATCTATGGGTATTGGATTGGCAGTTGCATATTCAACATTACCTGCAGTTCCAATGGTATGTCTTGAACCAGTAGCATGTGGCTGCCTGACAAAATGTAAGTCTTCGGCATGCAAGTGCAGCAAATCTGCACACCTGCCTGCGGCTGCAATGCCAAAAATTGTTGTAACCCGACATCATGAGTTGTCGTCTATTGACCAAATTGTTTTGTTGACGTTTATTTCTCAATTTTATTCTAATAATTTAGTACACCAATTATGACCAGTTAATACGTATAATTTTGAAAACTATGCGTAGAGAGACATAACAGAAGGATACAGTTGTTCACTACTTGAATTTATATCTAAATACTTAATTTTTTCACATCATATAACGATTTTAATAAATAAAAAATACTACTATCATGTTTTTATTATCATAAACATGTTCCTTGACCACGAAAACATCATATTACACACCAAAATCATTAGAAAAGGATAAATATTGACAAAGTTATAGCGATTTACATCTTATAATAGCGCCAGTTGGCGGCCATTTTGTTTTCGCTAATTTAGACCATGTGTTGAAATGATAGCATATGTTGGCTGGCTGACTATTATGCTGAACACATTTAAATAGGTGACTCACTTTCTTCATTAAAATTGCACAGTATTTCAGATGCTCTTTGACTTGAAGGCGTCTCCCCCAACGGTTTCAGTATAACATTTGGCAACAAAAAAACAAATCACAGTAACGTTTTGAAAATGTCGACCCCTTGTTCCTCACTCTATTCGGCATCTTCTTCATTCTCGTTCTCCTCCTCTTCGTCTTGTCCTAGCTTCTCTAAGCTAACGTTTCGAAAAAAAAAGTTTTTTGTTTTTCAACACGTCCATAAAGCGTTTTGATGCAGTCCACAGGGGTATAAATTCGAAATTGACACGAATACGTCACCAAGCCATTGTTAACACGTTTTTGCAGCGTGATTCTTTACTATGCATCTGAGTAATCTCAGGCGACATATTTTCTGTGTTTAATACGTTTGAAAAAGGTTTTGTTTAACGTTCACAGATATCTTAACGTCTTTCGAACTTCTTCAGCACGTAAATTTCCCTACTCACATTCACTGCCACTGATTGGATCTGTGCATCGCTCGATCAGCTAGTCAGATTGTCTCTTCCATTTGCCCATCTATGATGGTTTGTGTCATGTCTGACCACTTAACAGTTATAGCTGAACTACATATCTGCATCACCGTACAGCCAAGAAACAGATAACAGACGAATCAATCTAATTGTCATAAATAAATTTAAAACAGATGCTAGTAAATCACAACTCATCACAAATTCAAAACTGTTTGCAGACAGTCTTTATAAACAATTCCACGATACATTGTCATTCATTTTTAATACTCATGTCAAAAAAATGGTGAAATGGTGTAATACAAAAGCACAATGGAGCTAAATTTGCCCAATTTACACTATTTCTTAAGTATGAATATTTCCCGGTATCATCAGAAATTATCTAGCTCTCAGTGTATACCTGAGTGTTATTTTTGGGCACTGGCTGACTGACTAGCGGTACTGTAAAAACTCGATGCAGGTGGATACCATATATGCCACATACTAATAGGCCTAGAACGGATATATGTTGAGCGACAGGTTATCTAGTGCCGGACAGTGATCAACAATCATACAATATTTTTGTCAGTAGTCTACACATTTTTACAACATGCCGGATATTACGTTTGTTTCCCTCGGCTTCCAAATGTGAAATAATGCCTTTTTTAAATAAATCATTATTATTACACTGGACTACGATGTGTCGTTCTCCTGGCGCAACATTTGTTTTTCCCCATAACTTTGTGAAATATTGATAATAGATGTTATCACGGCTCTGAATTGGTTTCCCGGGTGTGAAAAACCTATATGTAGACACCAAAAACACATCTCTACGTTAATTCGAAGCAAAGTTATGGCACATTGCCTTGCAGTGGCGGCTATTTTGTATTCTGTCCTCTAGCGGTAAACCCACAAGGTGAAATTCAGGGGACTTCAAGTATGTTGCTCAGGTGAGTTTTAATACACCGAATTGATGTTTTTATGTTCATTGTTATCCAAGCCGTGATTTAAAGTTGTGACATTTTTACTAATTTTGGCGGCTATTTTGTTTTTGAGTTTTGAGTAGGAAAAACAGAAAATATAGCTTGGCATGAGGCAGATTTGGAATCAGCGCTCCCAAATTGTGTAAGAACAACTGCATGCCAAATTCTACTAAAAAATGCCTTACCAAGTCAGAAATTTCGAAAATGGGCCCTGACTTACTTACTTACTTACTTTCTAAAGTAAAATACAAGATGTATGCCAGCATGTATATTATTGTGCATAAAATATAGGGGTATTTTATAAGTTTAAACCCAATAATAAACTTCTTGTTTTGTCTTGTTATATGAGCGGACACACTCATTAATAGAATGCACTCCATACCGTGTGAGTCAGGTGCTGGAGTAATGTCATTTCAGTGTCTATAAAGCAGCTGGGCCAATAGTGGGTTTTTTAATGACGCAGCATCATAGTTGAATTCACGCTTTCCCATTCATTGATTGTTTTCTACCAATTACTGGTCAAACGTCAATGATGAATTATATATTTTTCATTTTTGTAATAAATGAAAAACAAAGTGGAATAGGGAACACTATAATGGCAGAACCAGAGTAAAAACATAGCTGTCAATCATCACAGGTAAGGGATAGCAATGACATGACCAATATATATTATGCATATTTAATATGTTGTGCAGAATAAAATAGGAAAAATGTTGGGCAGCGCCCCTGATGGTGAACCAGTATTAAATCCACAGGTAATGTGTTTGTATATATGTAATAACAATACCGAAGGGGGGGGGGGGGGGCTGGTGCCTGCTAGGAAAGTCAGAGATCGCGGATTCGTCTCCTGCTCTGGCATTCAAGTTTCAAAGAAAGAAAATGGTTCCTCCCTGTTTAATCGTAAATATTGAATATTGTGCGCAGCCTCCGTGACCGAGAGTTAGTGTGCTCGGCCGTAGACCAACAGGGCTCAATTTCGAATCCAGTGTCTGGAGAGCAGTGACACCTCATTCATCTTACCATCCTCAGGAGGTTATCCTTACCTAGTTTAGCCTATATGTGTAAAAATATGGTGTAGAACCCCATTTATTTTATTTCATTGCATTAGATACAGCCAACTAGCACCTGACTCAGCGTTGGCCTGACAACATTACAACAACATTTCTGCAAAGATTTTGTGAGTTGAGAAATACTGTGTGTATTGTGATTTCCATAATTGGCATCACGTAGGAGGGTGCAGTGAAAGTGCATTACGTCTACATGTGATAATGATGGATTAGGGCTACTGTATATTTCACGGCTGAGTAAGAAACATTAAAAGCTGATATTTTACTTTGTTAAGCATATTTTAGGCAGAAGAATCAAAATTGCAAATTAAAGATTACCTGAAAATTCCTGGCTAACTGGGGCATAATAAAAGTCCCAGAAGAAGTAATAATTGCACTTTTGTAATATTTGTAATATGGCCCAGGCTAAAATCAGCAAAAAAATATCGCTGATTTTATTTTGGCTTCTTAATATGACCATATGATGTAAACATGTTCATACACTAGAACTGCAAAAGTTTTTTAATTTGCATATTCACCAGTTAGGCTAGATATAGAGACGAAATTCCCGTATTTCTTATTTTTGACATGGTTGTCCATAATTAGAAATCAGGTATTTCGTCTCTATATCTAGCCTAACTGGTGAATGCGCAGCAGAAAAATTTAAAAACTTTTGCAGTTTTAGTCTATGGACATGTTTAAATCATATGGTCATATTAAGAAGCCACATATTTTCATGATAATGCATCTTAGAATATAGATATACATTCTCGGACACATTTATAGCTGATTTTTTGCCATGCTGTTGACAAACGTCAAGGCCCCTGGGCCTCTTGTTGTGAATAATATATGGAATTTTGCGATCCTAAACACAATGTGCCAAATATTCCACCACCAGTTCGAACCCGCCACTGCAGATGAGGTTAAGAAATTAATCCTTTCTTCCCAGGACAAGTCCTGTGATCTGAAAGCATTGCCTACCAAATTATTGCAATCTTGTATATATGTATTGCTAACTCGCATCACAAACATTGTCAATTTGTCTTTGGAATCTTCTGTTATATAAGATAAACTTAACAGTTATAGCTGACCTACATAGCGATCTGCATCCCCATACAGCCAAGAAACAGATAACATACAGACGAATCAATCAAATTGACATAAAAACATTTAAAACAGATGTTAGTAAATCACAACTCATTACAAATCCAAAACTGTCTGCATACAGTCTTTATAAACAATTCCACGATACATTGCCAGCCATTTCGAATACTCATGCTCCTCTCAAAACAAAATCAGTTTCTCTTGAACCGCGAAGCATTGGTCTACATCAGCAATTCAAGCAGCCAAACGCACACGACGATATATTGAACGTGTCTGGCGGAAATGTCGTTTTCCATCAGATAGATCAAAATATGTTAAGCAAGCCCACCTGTGTAATAGAATGACCGACAGAGCTAGGCGAAAACATATTGTAAATTACATTCATGAAAATGGGAGTGGCGCTGTGATCTGAACCCATTGCTTACCAAATTATTGCAATCTTGTATAGATGTATTGCTAGCTCCCATCAAAAAACATTGTCACTTTGTCTTTGCAATCTTCCCAGACGTTATGAAAGTATCACACATCACACCCTTATAGACTATGAATATAATACAAACAAATAAAATCAGAGGGGACGGAATGTTACAAGCTGTCACCCATTTCTATTCCGTTCCACAGGGAGCCATTTCACTAACATTCACTGATCTTTAGGAAAGAATATCCTTATACTAAAGATCATCCAATGTTCTAAAGATCTTTCTGTCTGACCGTTTCACTAACGCGATCTTTACCTTGCATCTTAATCTTTATCGCCATGTGCCAAATAATTTATCTACGATGATCATATCGCACGATACACCACAACATCCGTTGCTTTTGACCAATTTGCCGACAACTGCATGACATCATTGTTTTGTAAACATTCACCGGAGCACGTGTAGTCTACCATACAATAATGAACCACTACCGGTAGGCCAAGTTTCTTTGTTTATAAATGTAATTAAGTCAGTCAAGTTTTTAGATAATAATATTAAGGATATATAAAATATAACAATAAATAACGTAATGTCGACACTATAGGCCTAATTATATTCAGACCAAGTTGAATAACAGTAAATAAATATCAATCTCGTTTTTAGACCGAGCGTCAGACCGGGATAGGACAGGAGCATAGGGTATAGGTCTATTGGTAAACATGAAGATATAGACGCCTACCTGGTGAAATTATAGATTTAATTATAGGCCTAGGTTATATTAGCCTAACTTTACAACGTGCCACGTCTATAATGTAATTTGCCTAGGCCTATACTTATAGCCTCTCGGAGAAAGGCAACCAAGCATGTCGCCTGCCTTTATGAGATAGGGCCTAGTATATTTCACCTACCAGCAGATACCGCACCATGTAGGCTTAGACTAGGTCTAACACAGTTACACATGATTATTGCACACACACGGATCTTGTACATGTCTGGTTAGGTATACTAGGCCTATATATCTACCAGCTACCGCCACATAACCAAGGCTTTGTTTAGGGTAGGTTAGAATCAAGTATTCTAGATCGCTATAGACATTTATTCTAGAGTTGAAAAAGGTAGGCATATAGGCTACACAGTAGGCCCAGCGTAGCCTACATCAATGTTGAAGATAATCAGCGAAACTGTGAGTAAAACGAATAATTAATGCAAGAGAAAATTTAACATCTGATTAGGACTAAAACTTTTATCATTGATGCGATTTCGTTTTCTATGCAAATGATAAATACAGAGTCAAATTCATGAAAAAATATACGTTAAAGATCATCTTTATCTTTTTAAAGAGTGCCCCCGACCACTCTTTAAAACTCATCTTTATGATTAAAGATTTCGCCTTAAAGAACTTTAGTGAAACGGGTGACCTAAAGATCACTCCTTAAAGATCGTTCGTGAAACAGTCAAATCTTTAAATAAGGATAAATCTTTGGCCATTTCAAGATCATTTTAGCCTTAAAGATCGCTTAGTGAAACGCCACCCAGGGTCCTTACTGGTCAATTTAAGCCTATGTCACACTTGATATTTTGATTTTCCTCATAATTAGAACCTATTTTGTGAAAGCTTGTCAATTCGAATTAGCCGATTATATGAAAAAACACGAAATTGTAAATAAAATTAAATCTAGAATTACTAGAGCTTTCATAAAAGTACCAAAATGTGCAGATTAATAAACCACATCATATTATTACACTTTATTATATAATGTTTTGCTTTTTGTAGTGTAGAAGGCTAAAAAAATAAAAAAAATAACAAAAAAAAAGGGTAATTTCCTGAATATCACTTAGAAAGAAACCTGACTAGCATGGTAACATGCTGTCAAACATTTAAATATTTTGCCAGGACCCTTTCTGGGTAAAAATAGGCAAATAACCCTTGACATTTAGATTTTTCTCATAATTATGATCTGATTTGTTTGCGTGAATTAATACGATTTAGCCGATTGTACATCAAAAATAACAAAATCATTAATATCATTTTCACTATACTAGCTAGAGCATTCATAAAGGTATCAAAATTAGTGAGCCGCATCATATTATTACAGTGAAGGCAGTAAATAATAACGACAAAAATATATAATTTTGTGTAATTTTAGAATATCAAACTTGCATGTGTGATAAAGGCAAAAACGTAGATAATATGCAAAAAGTGAGAAATCAACATCACAAATTTATCTGTGAGTCTCTGATTAGAATGCCAGGGTAGCGTTTCACTAAGCGATCTTTAAGGCAAAAACGATCTTTAAAACGGCAAATCCTCCTTAAATAAAGATTTATCCTTAATTAAAGAGTTGACTGTTTCACGAACGATCTTTAAGGAGTGATCTTTAAGTGACCCGTTTCACTAAAGATTTTTAAGGCGAAATCTTTAGTTATAAAGACGAGATTTAAAGAGTGGTCGGGGGCACTCTTTAAACAGTTAAAAACGATGGTTAACATATGTTTATTCATGAATTTGACTCTGTATTTTATCATTAGCGTAGAAAACGACAGCGCATCAATGATAAAAATTGTAGGCCTAATCAGATGTTATATTTTTTCTTGAATTAATTATTCGTTTTACTCACAGTTTCGCTGATTATCTACAACATTGATGTAGGCTACTCTAGGCCTACTGTTTATACCTATTCAACTCTAGAATAAATGGCTATAGCGATCTAGAATATTTGATTCTAACCTAACCTAAACGAAGCCTCAGTTATGTGGCGGTAGCTGGTAGATATATAGGCCTAGTATTCCTACCCAGACATTGTACAAGTTTCGTGTGTTTACAATAATGTGTAGTCTAAGCGTAGCCTATATGGTGCGGTATGTGCTGGTAGGTGAAATATACCATAGGCCCTTTATCTCATACAGGCAGGCGACATGCTTGGTTGTCTTTCTCCCAGAGGCTATACAATATAGGCCTAGGCAAATTACATTATAGGGGTGGCGCATTGTGAAGTTAGGCTGATATAACGTATGCCTATAATTGAATTTATAATTTCACCAGGTAGGCGTCGATAGGCCTACCTTCATATTTACCAATAGGCCTACCCTGTGCTCTTGTCCTGTCACGGTCTGACTTACAGTCCAACGAGATTAATATAAATTTACTGTTATTCAACTTGATCTGAAAATAATTAGGCCTAGAGTGTAGAAATTACGTTATTTATTATTATATTTTATTATATTTTAATATTATATGTCTCAAAACTTGACTGACTTAATTACATTTAAAAACAAAGAATCTAGGCCTATTGGAAGTGGTTCATTATTCTATGGTAGACTACACGTGCTCCAGTGAATGTTTACAAAACAATGATGTCATGCAGCTGTCGTCAGATTGGTCAAACACAACGGATGTTGTGGTGGGGCCCGTTTCACTAACATTCACTGATCTTTAGGCAAGAATATCCTTAGACTAAAGATCATGCAGTGTTCTAAAGATATTTCTGTCTGACTGTTTCACTAACGCGATCTTTACCTTATATCTTAATCTTTATCGCCATGTGCCAATTAATTTATGCACGATCATCATATCACAGAATACACCACAACATCCGTTGTTTTTGACCAATCTGACGACAGCTGCATGACATCATTGTTTTGTAAACATTCACCGGAGCACGTGTAGTCTACCATTGGATAATGAACCACTACCAATAGGCCTAGGTTCTTTGTTTATAAATGTAATTAAGTCAGTCAAGTTTCGAGATAATAATATTAAGGATATATAAAATATAATAATAAATAACGTAATGTCTACACTCTAGGCCAAATTATATTCAGATCAAGTTGAATAACAGTAAATTTATATCAATCTCTTTGGACCGTGCGTCAGACCGTGACAGGACAAGAGCACAGGGTAGGCCTATTGGTAAATATGAAGGTAGGCCTATCGACGCCTGCCTGGTGTAATTATAAATTCAATTATAGGCATAGGCCTACGTTATATTAGCCTAACTTTACAATGCGCCACACCTATAATGTAATTTGCCTAGGCCTATATTGTATAGCCTCTGGGAGAAAGGCAACCAAGCATGTCGCCTGCCTGTATGAGATATAGGGCCTATGGTATATTTCACCTACCAGCACATACTGCACCATATAGGTTACGCTTAGACTACACATTATTGTACACACACGAAACTTGTACAATGTCTGGGTAGGATAGGCCTATATATCTACCAGCTACCGCCACATAACTGAGGCTTTCTTTAGGTTAGGTTAGAATCAAATATTCAATGTTGAAGATAATCAGCGAAACTGCGAGTAAAACGAATTATTAATTCAAGAAAAAATATAACATCTGATTAGGCCTACAACTTTTATTATTGATGCGCTGTCGTTTTCTAAGAAAATGATAAAATACAGAGTCAAATTCATGAATAAACATATGTTAACCATCGTCTTTAACTGTTTAAAGAGTGCCCCCGACCACTCTTTAAATCTCGTCTTTATAACTAAAGATTTCGCCTTAAAAATCTTTAGTGAAACGGGTCACTTAAAGATCACTCCTTAAAGATCGTTCGTGAAACAGTCAACTCTTTAATTAAGGATAAATCTTTATTTAAGGAGGATTTGGCGTTTTAAAGATCGTTTTTGCCTTAAAGATCGCTTAGTGAAACGCTACCCTGGTGATTAGACCTGTGTGTGCTGATGAAAAATGGGATCCTTCAGAGGTTTTTGAGAGCGGGGTGTATCCGATTGGTCAATATAATTTAGCTATTAGTGTAACCACTTAATCAAGCGATCTGGTCGGAGAGACATCGAGTGTAGTGTGAGGTGCACCTGCTCTAATGAATGAATAAAACGTCACTGTGCCTAAGAGAGTGGTGTGTCACTTACTGCTCAAGTAACTACTATTATCCATCCCTGGATGTTTTCTACTAGTCCTAAGAGTATGGTAGGGCGAGCTCCAGACGGATTCAATTATCTGTAAAATCACTCACAATCAACTCGTAGGCCTACAAACCATTTTTTATTTCTGTCTTGGACAAACAACATCTGCTTGAAGCCATATGGCTGATATTGTGCCCCTACAGACAGCATTGTCGGTCTAATATTGAACTAACATTGGCTTAGAATTTTTGTTGTTTGAAAAAACAAAACTGCAGTAGATTGAAAACAGCAAATCATTATTTGTCCAATGTTCCTCATCTTTGTGTTGTTTTATTGTTAAGTAACATAAACCTCAGTCAAACTTGTGATGAGGCCAGGTGAGACCATACCTCGTATCGAAGTGAATATACTTATTATCATAAAGTGTGTTGATGCAACATAAATATTTATCGTTTAACATTGATCAAAATAAATAGCATGGATCATGATATTTTTGAAAGTGCAAGTCATAGCAGACATCTGGCATATCTAAAGTGGTCTCAACTTCAAAACTATTTTGTCGTCGCGAAGATGCAAACAAACAGCAGGAATTGCGTAGCACAGAGAAACAATTTACTTTTTCAAGTACGCAGGTACTGCTGTTTGATTTTATAATAAATGCTTACATTTCCTTGCACGACACAGCTAACATATTGACCACCAAGCAATCCCGGGATTTAAGCAGCTGACGTAAATGTGTATGTCTGGACAGAAGATCACCATCACAGGTTGTGTGCGTTAAGGCTAAAAGGCCTCCGACACATTCACAAACACCTTTCTCAGCAAATATTGATTTGATGGAGTCGAAGACAGTATATCAACAATAATTCAGCGTCTTTTGTACGTTGGGCTGTTTCTCTGACAATTTGGAGACGCAGTGGTCATTATCCTAATTTAATTTTTAACCTCCAGCCGCAGATGGTGATACTTGTAATTTGTGAAGCTGTTGCTTTTCGGACAGGGTGTAGTAAATCAGTATATTCTGTTATGTTTTCCGTGCTTGCATCGACATGGCCTTGACCTAACACACCGCGTGTTATAGATTTACATACACAAATATGCGTCAGCGCACTAATAAGAGCGGACAGGACAGGGGAGGACGCTAAAAGGAACCTTAAATCAAACACAAAATATTGTTTCGCGTGGATCATCAGTGTATATTTCAGACTTGTCAGCGGCAAGAACGTGACAAAACCTTACATTGCGAATATGGCATTCACCTGCTCGTCCTATGACCAATATTCAAATTTAGGTTTGTTGCCCAAGTAGCAACTTTGGACAACTTTTTTATTAGCATAATTAAAATAATTAGCATAATCGGCTTAATCTGCATTATGATCCAAGTTAACTGTTACTTTGAACCAGTGGCTGCAGAAAAATGGCCATTATCAAACTTATGTTTAGGTCAGATCCAAAAAATTCACTTCTGATCCTATATTTTTCCTCTGCCTCGCCGATAAAAGTTCTATTCACCACTAGCCTTGACTAATCGGTATATTAATAACTGTTCCAGCTACAGTGTTCACATTTGTATCTGGCGAATATCTTGTTGAAATTCGAACATGGGTGACTTTGACCTTTTTTTGCATATCGTACAGGTCAAAGGTCACGCTTGCCTTATTTCCTATCAATATATAAAGCACCGTTCCAAAGAACCGTTCGAGTTACAGTGTCCCAGTCTGCACCACTGGTGTATCTGGTGAATATTGTGGTCAGGTTGAGATATAGGCGACTTTTACAGATTTTTATGACAATGGGTGACGACTAAAGGTCAAAGTCAATGCTATATAATTGTATCAATTGATATTTAAACAACAAATGCGAGAGTTTGCTGTATTGTGGTCCAGTCGGTCCAGTGTTTCAGGGCTTTCAGATTGACTTTTTATTTTAGTTACATGTCACGATTGAGCAGAATATGTCAAAGTCATCAGACAACACGTGAAATAACTGTATGTATAGCTGATACAGGCACACAAAACAAGTTACTTTTTCAATTGTATGTGAGGCTTTGTTTACACATTTTCTCATCATTGAGCAGCAGCGAAACATTCAACTCCTCTCTGTTAGGATCTGGGGGAACAGGATTTCATACAAAGTGACTTTATGGATATAGGTCAAACATTTTTTTATCGGTCTACACAGAGAATTTATTGTCTACTGCACCGGTACAACATATATCGCAAAAAAACCTCCTACACTGAATTCCGTGTCCCCCTCTTATGGATATGAACCTTGATCTCCATAATCGTCGTACTCGTCTCCAAATGCTTTTGTCGCTCCGTAAGAGTCACAGATCAGAAACTACTCAAGCCATCGCCAACTTTGGCTGGCAGATTGCAGGAGGTTTGCCAGTGATGAAATTTACTTCCTAAGCTTCTTGGTGTCATCAGTCTTGGATATTGTGGAGAGCCTCCGCGACCGAGTGGTAGCGTGCTCGGCCTCAGACCCCTAGGGCTCGAATTTAGAATCCGGTGTCTGGAGATTGGCGTCATTTCATTCTTCTCACCATCCTCAGGAGGTTTCCCTGGTCCAGTATAGCCTATATGTGCACAAAGGTGGCCTAAAACCCCATTCAATGCATTTCAGTCTTATAATAACTGATGATTATTGCAATTCACTGACTAGGGAAGAATTAGAACAAATTCATGTTGAGGAGGATGAGACGGAGGAAGAAAACAAAGTCGGAGGATAGAAAACAATGTAGCAATGGTAGATTTTTGTATGTAAACTTATCGTACGTGCGGATGTTAGAGTATGTTTCAATGATTTGTTATATCTGTGTTGCTCACACCTTGCCAATAACGCCCAGGTAGACTGTGTTAATTTTATGGAGAACTGTTCGGGCAAAATGATTATTTCATTACTTTTATTGAAACAGGTACCGTTGTCATGTAGTGATAATTATGTGGACCTCCATCAACCTTTAATATGTGTGGCCCACGACACGAATCCCTGTGTTTTGCCAGTAAGTATAATGTGCTGTTTATTTAAGTATGTAGGCCTACTGTAGCCACGTGTGTAGCTGAAAAATGAATAAAAATTGCCATTGAAAGAAGTCAATTTTACCCCTAAATTGCACCAGAATGCAGTTAGTGCCTACTTTTTCAACATCTCTGCGGGATGTCCCCAGCCCCCCCCCCCCCATTACATTATTAGGCCTAGGCTTACTGTAGACAAAATTAGAATATAGCATGGTGTGTTTTGGGTATTCAAGGGTGTGTTTTCGAGCACAGATGTATAGGTCTAAAGGTTTGGGCATCCAGACTGTACACACTTATTGTAATAGTAAAGCAAAAGAGCCCAACTGTTTTAATGTGTGAAGTACAACAATTGTTGGCCCTATGCCCACATAGCCTCTAAATAATAAGTAAAATATAATGGTCATTATCGTGTTTGCTAACACAATAATTACATTTTATAATCGATATCAATACATAGCGTAACTACTAGGCATACCCCCCCCCCCCCAAAAAAAAAACTCCCTTATATGCAAAACAACGTATGGTATGGCCTACAGTATAATGCTGTATCATAGACATAGATATGTATATATTTAGGCATACACTCAATCAAATTCAATTTTGTTGAGTCTAAGGGGTCTTACTTCAGATTAAATTGCAATTTAGTTATGTCTAACGTTACTTTTTTTACAATGATTAGGTCGTGGGCTCAATGGGCACTGTCATTTCATATTATTGATCAGTTTAGTTTGGTTTGCATCATATTCATGACCTTTGATCTGAATCTCTTTATTAACATTAACCTCAGAAATGAATTACTTAGGTCTGAATTATATGGAAATGTGGTATTGCAGATTGTGTACGTCCATTGGTTTAAAATTAACATTTGGCATTAGTCCCCATTACTAATTATGCTAATTATGTTAATTATGCTAATGAAAAAAGTTGCCCAAAGTTGCCATCTTGGCAACAAAGTTGAATTTGTTCATTGACCCATTGGGAACATGAATCAATAAAAAACCCTTACACTTCTCACAAGGTTTTATGGACGGCAACTGGACTACTTTAACCCATTGAATACCACAATAAATTGCTGCTGCACTCTTGCTGATACCAGATTAATTGATTACGTCATAGTTATTGCATGTAATCAGTCCCGACTATATCTGGGATTGGTCCTGGAGGAACAGTCCCAAATCCCGAATATATCCGACACTGGTTCCCACCGGCTTAACGCCTCTCCATCAATTTTTAACGCCTCGCCATCGATTTTTAACGCCTTAACATCGCAATTTTACGCATATGCTGCACCTCTCCATTGCCCTTCAATGCCTCGGCCATTCTTTAGTGCCTCTCTGTCGCCAGTTAAAGCCTTTTCGTCGCCCTTTAACGCCTCTCCAACGTCATTCACCTGTCTCTGTTTCCCTTGACGCCCTTTCCTTGCCCTTAAATGCATACCATACTTAACCCTTTAACTACTCCCCATCGACTTTAACGCTTTGCCATCACTATTTAACGATTCATGATCGCCTTTTAGCGCCTCCTCATCGCATTTACCGCCTTCCCATTGTCATTTAACATCTCTCCATCGCCCTTTATTGCATCTCCATAACTCTTTTTCTTTGCCTTTTAATGCCTTTCCATCGTCCTTTGACCTTTCTCCATCGCCATTCAACGCTGCTTCATCACCTTTTAGCGACTCTCGTATTTAACGCCTTCCCCTCGCCCTTAAACACCTATTCATCTCCTTTTAACATCTCCCTATCACCCGTTAACGTACTTCTATTGTTACTCAGTGCTCCTTTGTCACCTTCTAATGCTGTTCCATAGTCCTTTGATGCCCCCCTGCCACCTTTTAGCGAATCTCGTCGCACACTAACGCCCTTTAACGCCTCCTCATTGCCCCTTAGCATCTCCTCATTGCCATTTAACTCCTTTCCGTCGCCCTTTAGGGCCACTGGATAGCCTTTTAGCGTTCTGTCGCTGCCCTTTAACGTCTCCCATTGTGCTTTAATGCCTACCTGTCGCCTGTTAACGCCTCTCCATTGACCTGTATCCCTTTCCTGCCGCTCTTTAACGCCTCTCCACCACCCTTTAATGACTTCTCTTTGCCTGGTCATTTTCAAAATCTAATGAGAAAGTAGTATTACACATTTTCCGAGCTTTATTTGTTAAAATTTATCTTTTCTTCTACTTATTCTTGAAATTGACCTTGAAGATGACCTTGAATAATCAGAATAGTTTCAGAAGTGGATTGCCCAAGCAAAATCACATGGAAATGAGGTATTAAACTTGTTCCTAGCTTCATTTAAAAAAAAAAAATAATATTTGACCTTGAGATATGTAACAGAACAAGGTTAGTTTATCTCTAGCTCGGACTAATATTCTGGTCATAGTGAAGACCATAAGCTGTAGTCAGGGAAAGTTAGAAAAAAACAAAAACAGATTATTTACCAAAATATTTTTGTACCACGGTCTTGTATAAGGTCTGGACTAGCCACACAAAATTTGTTTACTCTGGATATTCATAGGAGGATTTTTAGGAGGGTGAAATCCAAAATGGCCGACTATCACACAGAAATAACATAGGGAGTGATAATTAATCATCAATTTGTTTTACAAATAAATAAAACAATAAATAAATAAACGATAAACGACATCAAAAACAAAATGGCCGGCAAATGTTTCATTGATGGAACATTTTTTGTTTTTCAATTTTTTTATTATTTTTTTATTTATTATTTGTGATATTATTTGTAATTATTCTTTTAACCTTTGGATGTGGCTTTGATAAGCTTATTAGTCTAGTCGAAAAATATGTTAACAAGCTGAAAAAATGTCCCAAGATCCATTTTTATGCAAATTTGTGCCGCCATTACCGAAAAATGTATATTGAGGTCAATATCATAGATAATGTACTGATCATTTAAGAAGTTATCACATCCTCCTTAATAATTATCTCAGACAGTTTAAAGGTGATCTTGGCCAGTAACAAACTGATGTCAGTCACCGAAGCCACTTTAAAAGTGATCTCAGCCACTTCAAAAATGATCTTGGCCACCGAATAGGACACAGCCACATTAAAATTTATGACAGCCACTACAAAAATGCTATTGGCCACTGAAGAAAGTGGTCACAGCCACTTCAAACGTTGTCTCATCCACTACAAAAATGATCTTGGCCACTGAAGAGGTGACCACAACCACTTTATCTCAGCCACTACATAAGTGATCTTAGCCACTGATGAAGTGATCACATGCTCCATCATAAATATCTCACTACAAAGATTATCTTGGCTACAAACAAACTGTTGTCAGCCACTGAAGCTACTTTAAAAGTTATCTCATCCACTACAAAAGTGATGTAGGCCCCAGAAGAAATGACCACAACCACTTTACAAATTATCTCAGCCACTATAAAAGTGATCTTAGCCACGTAAGAAGTAATCACATCCTCCTTAATAATTATCTCAGCCACTACAAATGTGATCTTGGTGACTAACAAACTGATGTCAGCCACTGAAGCTACTTTAAAGTTATCCGAGCCACTACAAAGGTGATCTTGGCCACAAACTAACTGATCTTGGACACTGAAGAAGTCATCACAGCCATATTAAAAGTCATCTCAGCCACCACAAAGGTGATCTTGGCCACAAACAAACTGAACTTAGCCACTAATGAAGTCATCATAGCCACTTTAAAAATTATCTCACCCACTACATAAATGATCTTGGTCACTGAAAAAGTAAAGTCCCTTTAAAAGTTATTTCAGCCACCACAAAGGTGATCTTGGTCACTAAGAAACTGATGTCAGGCAACAAAAAAATGATCACGGTCACTACAAAAATTATATTTACTACTGAAAAGGTGACCACAGCCACTATATAAGTGATCTTAGCCACTGAAAAAGTGATCACATCCTCCTTGAAAATTATCTCAACCACTACAAAGGTGATCTTGACCACTAACACACTGATGTCAGCCACTTAAAAAGTGATCTTGGTCTCTACAAAAGTGATCTTAACCACTGAATACATGATCACGGGCACTTTAAAAGTGATCTCAGCCACAAAAAAACTGATCTTGGCCACTGAGGAAGTCATCACAGCCATTTTAAAAGCTATCTCAGCCACAAAAGCTAATGAACCACCAGTGTTGTTATTAGAAGACAATTCAAAATATTTATTGAACATACAAGCCATATCATTGGCATTGGTGGCGCTTAGACCTGCATGACAATTTGTTCTATGTATATGTTTTTTTGCTTTTGATCTACAATAAGACCAGAATCGTTTAGGGTTTTCCTTTCAGGCAAATCAGCAAATCAGGCAAATCAGCAATGAGCTGGTTGTGTGTGACCTGCAATAATTTCAAAAATGCATTTCTTAGTTTTTCTAAATTTATTCCAATGATGAACTCTTTTAAACTTCTTAGCTTTTGTCCAAGCTTTTTTTTATTTTTAGACGTCTCACTTTAGAGTCGAACCAACACATGTTTTAACAGTATCATTATAGCACAGGAGACAACGTTCTCAGGCCAGATCAACATCTATGTTATTAGTACATTCGACTGTCTGGAGCATTTTACCACTCAACAAAGCTCTACATTTTCCATGCACTGCACATACATCTTACATTTTGCTCTGTAAAAAATCCTTCTATGACAGTTGAGAGTAAACAAATTGTCAGAAGTTAGCTAAGACCTTATACTATGCAATGGTAAAAAAATAATTTGGTAAGGAATTTGTTTTAGGTTCTGCTAAAAATTTGCTTAAGTTTCTCTGACTACTGGTCATAATGCTAGCCATAGGCATTGGAAAGTGATGTCGATGTAGCAAGTTCATCAGAGGGAGAAGTGTTGTCCTGATGACAGTGCAGTAGCTGAAAGTGACAGTGATGAGGATTAGGTTTAACTAATCAGTAGCTGATGATATGTTTATTTTATGTTCTGTGGTACTGCAAACGTGTTTCATATTCCGGTGGAGCAAGGACTTTACCACCATTTCTGCTGTCACCACTATAAGAATTTGATGACACAGCAACTATTATGTTAAAAACTCTGTTTTTAAATGTGTGTTAGATAAACTGGTGAAATGAGTGTGCAATACATAAAAATGATTGTCAATAACTAAATCTTCCCCTTGAAATTGAAAGGGTGTATCTGCCGTTTTAAATTTTAAAGTGGCGATTTGATCTTGTGTGAAAGTATTGTTTTTCTTTGCAATAACGGAAATATTCTACTCGGCTGCTGGTCAGATCTAATATGGATGAAGATTATATGTACTTTAAATCGGTTCATGAAACAGTCAACACTTTGTTATTTTAATAGTTTCTACACTAAGTTTTTTCATTTATCATGCTAGTCATAAGCAAAGTTTAATTTTTATTTACAATTTTCAATACTGTAATGCTCATTATTCACGGAATAAAATAACACTACAAGTTTTATTTTACTGTCAGATTTGTTATGAGCTCGCACTAAAATACACAAAAATGACTGAAAATACACGAAAAATACGTTTATTTAACTGTTTGTTAATTATCTACAAGACAGAAATATTTTTATTGGGATAATTAGATTCCTCATCCCCAAGGACATATGTATAGACACCAATTTTGTGACTCTAACTGCCTTAGAACTCAAGTTATGGCACAAAACGTGATTTCCAAATTTCAATGGCGGCCATTTTGAAATGGCCTAAAATAGGTAGTCCATCCGACTTTTATTTTATGGCATCGACTTTTGATATTGAGGGAGGTCTAATAAGCAAAAAAACTTGGTCTCAGACTTTCTCAGGTGGAGGGTGCACGGTAACCCTCTCTGTCCCATGGACTAACACAAAAAATGACCGAAAATGCACGAAAAATACGTTTGAATAGCTGTTTTTAAATTTTCCACAAGACAGTAACATTTTTTACTGACATAAATGAATTCCTCACCCCCAAAAACATATGCATATACACCAATTGTGTGACTCTAACTGCCTTAGAACTCAAGTTATGGCACAAAACGTGATCTCCAGATTTTGATGGCGGCCATTTTGCAAATGGCCCAAAACAGGTAGTCCATCCCAATTTTTGATGGCGTCGACTTTTGATATCGGGGGAGGTCCAAGGAACAAAAACTTGGTCTTAGACTGTCCTGGGGGGGGGGGGATGCACGGTAACCCTATCTGGCCCATGGACTAATATGCTAGTCATAATGTACCCATAGGCTGGCCATAAAGCAAACTATACGCTGGTCATAATACTGACCATATTATGCTGGTCATAATGCTAGCTATAGGTTGGCCATAAAGCAGACCATACGCTGGTCCTAATGCAGACCATATGCTGTTCATAATGCTAGCCATAGGCTGGCCATAAAGCAAACCATACGCTGGCCATGAAGCAGACCATAGGCTGGTCATAATGCTGACCATATTATGCTGGTCATAATGCTAGCCATAGGCTGGCCATAAAGCAAACCATACGCTGGCCATGAAGCAGACCATAGGCTGGTCATAATGCTGACCATATTATGCTGGTCATAATGCTAGCCATAGGCTGGCCATAAAGCAAACCATACGCTGGCCATGAAGCAGACCATAGGCTGGTCATAATGCTGACCATATTATGCTGGTCATAATGCTAGCCATAGGTTGGCCATAAAGCAGACCATACGCTGTTCATAATGCAGACCATAATGCTGGTCATAATGCTAGCCATAGGCTGGCTATAAAGCAGTCCATATGCTGGTCCTAATGCAGACCATATGCTGGTCATATTGCAGACCATATGCTGTTCATAATGCAGACCATAATGCTGGTCATAATGCTAGCTATAGACTGGCCATACATCAGACCATATTGCTGGTCATAATGCAGACCATATGCTGGTCATAATGCAGACAATATGCTGGTCATAATGCTAGCCATAGGCTGGCCGTAAAGCAGACCATAAGCTGGTCCTAATGCAGACCATATCCTGTGCATAATGTTAGCCATAGGCTGGCCATAAAACATACCATAAGCTGGTCCTAATGCAGACCGTATCCTGTGCATAATGCTAGCCATAGGCTGGCCATAAAGCAGACCATAAGCTGGTCCTAATGCAGACCATATCCTGTGCATAATGCTAGCCATAGGCTGGCCATAAAGCAGACCATAAGCTGGTCCTAATGCAGACCGTATCCTGTGCATAATGCTAACCATAGGCTGGCCATAAAACAGACCATACACTGGTCCTAATGCAGACCATATCCTGTGCATAATGCTAGCCATAGGCTGGCCATAAAGCAGACCATAAGCTGGTCCTAATGCAGACCATATCCTGTGCATAATGCTAGCCATAGGCTGGCCATAAAGCAGACCATAAGCTGGTCCTAATGCAGACCGTATCCTGTGCATAATGCTAGCCATAGGCTGGCCATAAAACAGACCATACACTGGTCCTAATGCAGACCATATGCTGTGCATAATGCTAGCCATAGGCTGGCCATAAAACAGACCATACACTAGTCCTAATGCAAACCATATCCTGTGCATAATGCTAGCCATAGGCTGGCCATAAAACAGACCATACACTGGTCCTAATGCAGACCATTTGCTGTGCATAATGCTAGCCATAGCCTGGCCATAAAACAGACCATACACTGGTCCTAATGCAGACCATATGCTGTGCATAATGCTAGCCATAGGCTGGTCATAATGCAAACCATACACTGGGCCTAATGCTGACCATATGCTGGTCATAATGCTAGCCATAGGCCGGTCATAATGCAAACCATACGCTGCTCATAATTCTGACCATATGCTGGTCATAATGCAGGATATTCTGTTTTTTTTAATGGGCAAGTTATAGTGCACCTTGTGCCATGTAGCAACAGCCGACAGTAACAGCTTACCTTACAAGTAAGCAACTAATGTTGTTGGCAGTTTTGTTATGACGTACTAATGTAAAGGAATGGTCTCGTCTGAATGCATCTGCCTCGGGCGACTCTCAACACCGCAGAATTGATGTCTGTGTGCTCTTTCATGTCTTCAGATACAAATAAATAACAAATCTACCCTACCATTGTAAAAGAAGAACGCATTGTAGAATTCCACTCCCTCAGAATACCATTGTACAATTTCGATCGCTTCCTTGCGTAAAAAAAATATTTGAAAAAGGTCTGATAATAATAATCCGCGATCTTCATGTTCAATAGCGTATACTTCAAGATGATAATTTTTACCATATTGTATGAAAACCACTCATTTTTCTCGATATAAATCGATATATAACGCTGAGAATCACCTACTTACGTGAGAAATGTAAATGCCCTAGAGCGACACATTAGATTTCAGCATATTGTAGACAGAAGCGAATTTGTGGGCGATGTATTATGCTAAGATAATACGCAATTTGCCGGGATATGGATTAACCTGTTTCTCACGGTCCCCTGGCTGCTGTGAAAGATGGATCAATTTACTTCTTGGATTTGACTAACGATACTGAATGGAGTCAGTGTCAGAAAAAACATTTGCGAAAACATGACCACTTCCCATTCTGCAAAGCCGAAAATTCCCAAACTGCCTCCATAAAAAGTAAGCCTCCCCATCAGCTGATCAATCAGTGTGCGGTTGCGGAGGCGAGCCGCTGCTGACGTCGTTGTGATGGCGATTGTTACAAGAACATCAGTCACTTAGCGTGTTATGGAGGTCAGCCGCTGCTGACGTGGACATTGTGAGCTGGTTGCTTCTGTAACAACAGTGTGTGTGTTCTGGGATATTTTGCTGACGTCTTCGTTATGCTGGTGACTACCAGGGTATCCACATAAAGTAGTGTATCAGTGACAGTGTTCTGCTGACGTCACCGCTGCTGACGTCTTCGTTGTGTTGTTTTTAGAAACCAACTGGGGTATCCGTATGAGTATAGTGTATCAGTGACAGTGTTCTGGTGACGTCGCCGCTGCTGACTGCTGACGTCTACGTTGTGATGTTGGTCGCTCCCAGGGTAACTGCATGAAAATTATATCAGTGACGGTGCTCTGCTGACATCTATATATATACGTTGTGATACTGCTCGCTGTCAGTAACTGTGTGAGTATTTTATCAGTGACAGTGTTCTGCTGACATCTACGATGTGAAATTGGTCTCTGCCAGTAACTGTGTGATAATTATATCAGTGACGGTGCTCTGCTGACGTCTATATATATACGTTGTGATGTTGCTCGCTGTCAGTAACTGTGTGAGTATTATATCAGTGACAGTGTTCTGCTGACGTCTACGATGTGAAATTGGTCGCTGCCAGTAACTGTGTGAGAATTATATCAGTGACGGTGTTCTGCTGACGTCTATATATATACGTTGTGATGATGCTCGCTGTCAGTCACTGTATGAGTATTATATCAGTGACAGTGTTCTGCTGACATCTACGATGTGAAATTGGTCGCTGCCAGTAACTGTGTGAGAATTATATCAGTGACGGTTCTCTGCTGACGTCTATATATATACGTTGTGATACTGCTCGCTGTCAGTAACTGTGTGAGTATTTTATCAGTGACAGTGTTCTGCTGACATCTACGATGTGAAATTGGTCGCTGCCAGTAACTGTGTGAGAATTATATCAGTGACGGTTCTCTGCTGACGTCTATATATATACGTTGTGATACTGCTCGCTGTCAGTAACTGTGTGAGTATTATATCAGTGACAGTGTTATGCTGACGTCTACGATGTGAAATTGGTCGCTGCCTGTAACTGTGAGAATTATATCAGTGACGGCGTTCTGCTGACGTCTCTATATATACGTTGTGATGATGCTCGCTGTCAGTCACTGTGTGAGTATTATATCAGTGACAGTGCTCTGCTGACGTCTACGATGTGAAGCTTTTCGCTGTCAGTAACTGTGTGAGAATTATATCAGTGACGGTGCTCTGCTGACGTCTATATATATACGTTGTGATGTTGCTCGCTGTCAGTAACTGTGTGAGTATTATATCAGTGACAGTGTTCTGCTGACGTCTACGATGTGAAATTGGTCGCTGCCAGTAACTGTGTGAGAATTATATCAGTGACGGTGTTCTGCTGACGTCTATATATATACGTTGTGATGTTGCTCGCTGTCAGTAACTGTGTGAGTATTATATCAGTGACAGTGTTCTGCTGACGTCTACGATGTGAAATTGGTCGTTGTCAGTAACTTTGTGAGTATTATATCAGTGACAGTCTTCTGCTGACGGCTACGTTGTGATGTTGGTCACTACCAGTGACTGTGTGAGTATTATTGTATTATTGTATCAGTAACAGTGCTCTGCTGACTTCGCCACTGATGACGTCTTTGTTGTGATGTTGGTCTCTTCCAGGGTATCCGTATGAGTATTGTATCAGTGACAGTGCTCTGCTGACGTCGCCGCTGCTGACATCTTTGTTGTGATGTTGGTCGCTTCCAGGGTATCCGTATTAGTATTGTATCAGTGACAGTGTTCTGCTGACGTCGCCACTGCTGACGTCTTCGTTGTGATGTTGGTCGCTTCAAGGGTATCCGTGAAAGGGTTCAGCTCCATAGAGGATTATGACATCAGTATCTGGGGTTTTACATCTAGCTGCAGCACAGTTACCGCCTTGGTCCCCGACCTCAGCTTGCCAAGCTGAGTCTTTCATGTTGAGCATCGAAAATTGGAAACAGTCACTATTTAAAGGTGAAACTAGAAGGCTTGTTTTGGATTTCTCTCTTTCAGAGGGTGGACTGAAAAGTGACAATTTGGTTTTCCTTATGGATTCAGCGATGGGAATTGTTTGCCCCACCAGTCGATCAGTCACGAAAATCTGCCATTGTTGTTGGCCTACTCTGGTTCCAAGAGCCACACTACGCGGCGTGGCCGAGCATCATGTAGGCTCTGGTAGGCCCCAGTGGTGAATGTTTGTGACTAGTTGCTATTTTTAGATGAAAATAGGGTTTTCCCCGAATTCGGTCAGTTTTGAAAGGTCACTT
This sequence comes from Flabesymbios commensalis, assembly GCA_964017125.1. NCBI lineage: Eukaryota > Metazoa > Annelida > Polychaeta > Terebellida > Flabelligeridae > Flabesymbios > Flabesymbios commensalis. The sequence continues at coordinate 70,679,411 of OZ024902.1, forward strand.
CGCCGGATGTAGAATTGTTTACAGTATTGTATTTCCCCTCTGACGCATTTCCTATGACTTGACCCAGAAAATTATTCGCAGGCCTTATTAACACAGGCATAAAAGTCTAAGAACTTTGGCCTCGACCCAGCCATACATGAAATATATCACGGTTGGGTCAATGATATACCTGGTGACATAGTGTGTACATTGCTTACATTGTGTAATTATTATTATTATAATTATACTATCTTGTTCCTACATGTAGAACAATTACTGTTATTCACAGGTAGCTTGGAAAAAAAACACTTGATCCAATTTTATGGGTATTTTTCATTCCTTTGAAGCTGGAAATTACGTCAGCTACATTAGGCTCAACAAACATAATGAGTAGCCTATTATTAACGCAACCCTTATGAAAGTACTAGAATTAATGACTGAGTCAGAGTTAGTTCTGATAATCGTCACTCCAGTTTTAGCAATGGTTATAGGAAAATAAAAGTTTGGTAAGAGCTATTTATAAAGGTAATGTAGATACCAGTGTGTGATAAGAACGCATGTACGTACATAATAATCAAAATGTGATAAACATATTTTTTGCTTACATGATTGAATTGATGACATTACACCTGTTGCTTTTGTTCCAGATAAAGATACAAGACGTAAATTATCAGCTGTATTGTCGCATCCAGTGTAGAAGATGAGTGTCACATAGCTTGAACATACCATCATTTTACAATAATGAATTTTAAGAGCAATTATTCTGATGGATTTCTCACAGCCATAAATTCTACGTATCAGTGGGGGAAGGCAGCTAACGAAATTTCAAATTTTATGATCAGCAACAACGACAACGCAAGCAATGATCTGAATATTTCTTCCAGTGATAGCGAGTATGATGATTATTACTATTATGATTATGAGGATTCTGTGAATACTCTACCTATAGGAGAACTAGTGGGTGTCGGTCTGGTTTACGGACTCACTTTCTTGCTGGGGGTTGTTGGAAACAGTTTGGTGATTTTCTCCATTGCTCGCCATCGTCGACTTCACAGCGTCACCAACAGCTTTCTGCTCAGTTTGGCCTGTGCTGATCTACTCCTAGTAATCATATGCGTCCCAATCAAGGTAAATCCTCGCTTTTCACAATTTTTTCACAATGTATGTGGTGTATGTTATGCATAAAAGAATAATCATGAAAAGTATCTGAAACGTTTGCATTTGTAGCGCGATAATTAATGATATTAAAAATATTAAAATATCGGACTCTTAGGATTAGAGGGTGCAGGTATATATATTTTACGAAGGACCAATAATACCTTCTGATCATGTGAAATATAATAATGGCATCATTATATGTCGACTTCCAAATCTAACTGCCCATTCTTTGTCAATGAATGCAGCGTCCTTGCAAATTATGCTGAACTTGAAAAAAACATATGACATACAAATAGAAATTACTATAGGCTGTATATTCATGTTTTTAATTATTTCCAATTATGCAGGTTGTGTAACGTGATTATCATGAGCACATAAAATTGTCCTACCAAAACTCTTGCATCGACGTTTTTGTTTTTTCTTGTTACAGTTTGCGAAATGGTTCGCCTTCACTTGGACGTTTGGTCTTTTCATGTGCAAGTTTGTGCACTACATGCAGAACGTCTCAGTGATCTGCTCAGTTCTTACTCTGACAACAATGAGCCTCGAAAGGTTAGTTAAAATGGAACGATTACACTCCCAATTTGCCCGTGCATTCGCTTTGATTAGTTTTTAATACAGTAGTTCAGGTGATATATTCTCAGTTCAAATTAAACGAAATGAATGGGATTTTATGTCACTTTTGTGCACATATAGGCTAAACTGGTCCAGGAGAACCTTCTGAGAATGATGAGATAAATGAGATGACACTACTACTCTCTGGACACAGGATTTTGATTTCGAACCCTGGCGGTCTCAGGCCCCCGCCCTCCTCAGCTCAAGCTGAACAAAACAACTATTGGTCATGTTGATGGCTATTTTTTCAACTGTTATTACCATTTATGAGCACACCACTAGAGTGCTTCGCAAATCAGGACTGATTTCTTTTTTTATTGGCACATCAAAGAACAGAGGGAAATATGTGTTCAGATATTTCAAGTGGATACAAATAATAGGAATTTGACATTTACGTTACGAAAGTTGAAGATCACACGCCTTCCTTTTCAAAGTGAAATGTTTATTTTAGATCCACAATTCGGGCGGGGGCCCTAGGGTAGTGGTTAGCACCGCTGCCTTTCACGCCAGAGTTCGGGGTTCGATTTCCGGTCTCGGCGGTTTGAAAGAAACAAAAATGTTTCTTCCCCATCCACGTGTGAAAGTCAATATTGTGGGGAGCCTCCGTGACCGAGAGGTAGCGTGCTCGGCCTCAGACCGCCAGGGCTCGAATTTCGAATCCTGTGTCTGGAGGACAGTGTCATCTCAATCATTTCACCATCCTCAGGAGGTTCTTCTGGCCCATTTTAGCCTATATGTGCACAAAGGAGGCCTAAAGCCCGATTCATTTCATTTCATTTCATTTAGATCCACAATTCAAACATCTAAATACATGTACTTTTCACTTGAAATTGTGGATCGCTGACACGATGCGCAACTTCAAGTGGGTGAGCATTTAAATCAGGTAATTGTGTAGTTAATTCAATTGTGTTGTATGGTTAAATGGATTTCCAATTTATTCACGATATAATTATATGATATTACATACCTTCATATATACATAAACATTAGAAACATAAAATTGCCATGATATCGTGATACCAAAACTATATTTATATTTTATTTTATAATGATTGCATAATGTTCTTGATTGTCCCGTCCTGATTGAAAATATTAAATGCCACCTATTTTTTTTTTTAGATATTTGATTTTTAGCCATACATGTAGGATATAATAAAGGCAACACAAAAACAGAACAAAAATCACTGAGAGATATCCACACAACCAATGGGCAGATTAATATATTGGAAATTCCCCTGCAATACTCCAGGCAATTTAGTCTTATATTCATGAATGCTTGCCGCGAAAGGGGCAGCCATTGTGGTAAATTCTCGTATTTCCGAGATATCCGACAGAAACGAAAATCTCTGCTTGCCGAGGATAACTGAATAGGCGCCAATAGGCGTGCAAATAATGAATCTGAGGACACCGCACATCCTGGCAGATCGTTAGCTCAATGTTGGGCCCACGGGCTTTATATTCCGACCACCTGATACCTGCGTTGCAAGAACAAACAACAGTAACTGCTCACTCTTTAAGTAAACAGTTACAGTTGTTTATTTTTGTATGACATCCTTTGATGTCCCGTGTCGCGCGGGGACGGTTTCCAACTCGGGTCGCATACCAATCCAGTTTAGATGGAGGCGATAGCTGCGCACATATCTATCATATTATGAGAATTGGCCCATTGAGAGGCTCGATTGGACTTGCTCCCCACTTTTGCCGCCTGCCTTTAACGACAGACAGCAGTAGGCGACCCATTCCAAATCAAGCAGTTACTGCTATTTGCCTTTGCAAGGACTTTCCTGCAGAGCAAAAACTCCCTGTCTGAACGAGGCATTGAACTCACGCGAGCTTAATAGTTGGACCAGTCAGGCCTAACATTGACAAACTTCAACCGGCGCCTGGTAAATAGTGAGGCAGCTAAGCAAAAGCAAGGGGACATGCCGGTTAAAACCAAAAAGGGCATGGATGCCTCAGTAGCCTAGCAGGTCCCGAAGTTTGACTTGTTTCTAGTTGCAACCAAATCTTTATACCAGAAAATTTTCGTTAAAAGGGATTTTAAGTATAGCCTATTGTCAGCATATCAAAACTGCTCATTCTTGCTATATCCATATATAGGCATATATCCTTATCTTGTATCTAGCAGAATTGAAAGTTCAAACATCTGAAATTCCTACAAAAAATGGGGTCACTCTCGGTGACAAATCCTGCTCTAAGCTGTCTGACTAAAACGTTTCCAGGCAGTAAGGCAACCATTGCCTCCACCCGTTATTGAACGGGATTCTAAGAAATTAGCGAGGTGTTTCGTCTAAAATGGTCTGTGGTGCGCTGCCGGGCAAAGCCAAACGGTGCTTACTTTTTAGGTAAGCGTTAGGAAAGCACTAAACGCCTTTTGGCCTTGCAGTCAAGTACTGTAGCCGAGAAAAATGAAATGAAATGAATCGGGCTTTAGGCCACCTTTGTGCACATATAGGCTAAACTGGGCCAGGAGAATATCCTCAGGATTGTGAGATGATTGAGATGATACTGTCCTCCAGACACAGGATTCGAAATTCGAGCCCTGGCGGTCTGAGGCCGAGCACGCTACCTCTCGGTCACGGAAGCTCCTCTGTAGCCGAGGAGGATCTATGTCGAATCAGGTAGGCCTATTATTGCGACGATTGCATATATGTGCAAAGCATTCGATAATTCCGAAAATATTGTGAAGAACTGCGGTACATACAACCAAATTATACCGAAATGGTCAACCTCCAGTGCTGCAACGTTTCATGTTTTTTTTATATTTTATTTGACTTTCCAGTTGGGAACATGCACAAAAGTTGTACAATATCATTATTATTAATTGAGTAACATGTTATTAACTTTGGCTGACAAAAACAGGTCGAGACGACGTCTGTCAAACATATATTGGAGAATTAAAATTATATAATAAAGTGATATGTAACAGTGTAATATAAAATCAACTGCTCACCTGGCATACTTATCACATATACTATATACATCAAAGAGCAAAGGGCCATATGTACATCAAAAGGCAGTAAATATTGAACATGATTATCATTTTGCAGGCGTGTCTCGAAATATTGAACACGCTCTCGCAATGCGCTGCGGTATTAGGGACGCACCATTAGATATATGGAGGGGACGAGATGAAGTTGACGGCATTGCAGAAAAATTGTGGTCAAGAATGAACCAGAAAAATTAATGGTAACAAACGGAATAGAGACAAAAAATAATATTCCCATTATTCAAGGGAACATAAAAAAAGTTTGTCTGAATTTCACCGCCAAGAAATGTGTAGTTGGTCCCTAACGCTACGGTCCCACGAGGCTTGTTAAGCCTCCTAGAGAGGCGGCAAATTTCCAGAAGAGCTCTATTTCTTGGTGTTTTTTCAAACAAAAATAACATTGTCTAACTTTGATTTTTCATCAGTACAGGTTCTTAGGTTCAAGAAACTGGAATACGTTTGGTGTGCATCCTTGTGCATAGCATTCTAAAACGCGATGTTATACAGGGGGTGTATAATTGTTAACAGAATCAAGACAATTATTAAAATTACTTAAATTCGTGTCTTGACCTTAATAGTGGTCCAAATTCAACAATTTAAGTACCAAGTGTATGTAATGACAAGCTGAGTAGTCATGTAAGCAGTACCCTCTCATAGACATGCTTTTTGACCACTACAATGGATAAATTCAATATGTTTTTCAATTTTTTGCTTGATTTAGGTATCAGAATTGTTTTTTACAATAATGTGTCTGACTTAAATATGCATTGATGCCCTATATATTAGCTAATTACCATAAGATCTAATTTGTTTGTCTGTCAATTCTATTGAGTTCTCACGTTATGAATTAGTTACTTTACCACATCTATATTCAAATTCAGCCCACTTATCATAATATTGTAGACACTCATTGATTTAAAAATTTCCAAGTGTTCCAATCAATATAATTAAATTTGTGTGTCTTGGCAATGGTTATTTTATGTATTGGTATATACTGATGTTGCTACTTGTACTAACAATATGGTTTCCAGATCCATTTTAGCTACATTTTTAGTTTACAACTAAAATGTTACATATCTAGATGGTGGATCAAGATTTTTTTTTTAAATGATGAAAACGGCAGCCATTTGGAATTTATGGGTGGAAAATAGGTCATAAGAATAAATTGCTTTCGTGCCCCGAAGCACGTAAAAAGGAAACCTTACACATAGTATTTGGCCAACATTAAAATTGGATCCACCAAGATTACTTTTTTCTAATAAAATTAAAACGGTGGCCATCTTCGATTTATGAGTCAATGTAGGTCAAATTACCTATAAAAAAACAGGAAATGAATTTCCCGACTCAAAATCATCTAGAAACCATAAGTTACACATATCTAGGTAGTAAACAAATGTTGTTTTTCTTATTTTCTTGTTTTTTCTCCAAAATAAAAACGGCGGCCATCCTGGATTTGTGGGTTAAATTATCTTAAGGACCCAAAAAAATAAACTTCTTGACCCAAAATCACCTAGAAAAAACATAAATTACACAACAATGTAAGCAAAATTTAAAATTAGATCTAATAGTTACTTGATGATCTCCAGCGACCTTACGCATGGTCAAATAATATAAGGTGACTGGCGCCCCGTATCTGCTGAACTAGATATATTTGAGGATATTAGCATGATGATTTCTTTTACTCTCTCGGAGTGAGCCAGATCTAAAATTATGCTATGTTTTAGATATCTGTATCCAAACTAAAAATAATAGGACCTGAAATAGAAATCGTATCACGAGACTGCCGTTAATACCTGCAAAAACATGTATTTATTTTTAAATGTGGGAATGTTACATTATTTATTTGATCACACAGTCAGTAGCTACTTTTGGTATATCAGGGTGTAAAAAATAAGTTTTTGATTACATTAGAAAATTATTATCTTCAAACAGAGAAAAACACTATTGAATATTTGTATTGTAATAGTTTCATGCATAATTTAGAAAATATTTATCTCCTTTGTGAGGAATTTATGTTTTCCATGTAATTGACTTTGATATATGTATCACATATCAATACGCGGCAACTATTGATCTGAACAGATAAATTATACTTGGTGCCCTTTGGTGAACTCTAGCGACCTTACGCATAGTCTAGGAAGGTGATCGGCGCCCAATATCTGTTGAGCTAGGTGTATTTAAGGATATTAGCATGGCGGTCGCCATTTAGCTTCCAGAGTGACCGAAATTGAAAAAATAACAGTTCGCCTCCAGACTAAAGGCGATGTTTTCGTCTGTGTGTTCTATTTTCTATTTCCATCCAGCAATACACCAACAGAACAAAAGTGATTATTTCTTCTTTATATGTGATCTCATTCGGCAGCCACAAGGTATGTGGTTCCACGTAAAATCTCTCCACCTTTTATATGCTCTCCACAAGGCACTATACCATCGCCATGACGTCGTCACGACATCACCACGACATCGTCAAGATATCACCATCACGCCCCCGACGCATCGCCAATCAATATTTTAGCTGCTCAATATTTTTCGGTCGCACGCAAAGAATCACAGACCATCGCCGATTCTAAAAATACATCGTTAACTGTTAGCCGATGTAGCGCCGATTAATCTCCGATTCTTCCCCGCTGCATCGCCAAATATTCGGCGAAATGTCATACTTCTCCGAAGATTCCCCTCGTGGGGCCACACGTTGGACATCGGCACTCATCGCCACCAGAACACCAGCAAGTGGTAACTTGTCTTTTTCATCACCAGTACATCGCCAGACATTTTGGGCTCGTGGGACCGTAGCATTATATAGACACCTCTAGATTAGTTCAACTTCAGTTAGGCATGCAATGCTGTTAGAATAAATACATAAATAAATATCAAGTTTCATCTATTCGAAGTTGGACATAGAGTTAACAAACCCATATTCCAGCTGCAAATGGGTGGAAATTGGAAAATTTCAATCTCCACTACTATACTGTCTCCACTACCATACCGTCGCCAACTTTTACTGTAATAATGATGATAATACAAATACAAATCTCTCGTATAGCAAACTGGCATTATCGTTCTTTTCACCCTCCGTATAATTTTGGCAGATAAGAAATGCGTCCCCGATGGGTTTGTTAAGCTTGCTAAGTGAAGGTGCAGCCTCTGCGGCGATGCAGTGACACGCTGGACCAGGCTGGCAAGGCGTCCCGGCCAGGCATTGTGTCAACGTTCGGTCGCCGTCTGTGACGTTGTACCGGCACAGTACACGTCCATCGTTCCATCGTGTACATAAGTAGGACGGAGCAAACCCCCCCCCCCCCTACCCCTCCCCCTGATTTTTATCCGCCGGCCCGGCGACGGGATCCTCCGTCTACAGGATACCGACTCATCCCGCTGGTAACCCCGCCGCGTCTGGTGAACAGCAGCACAGCAAAGGCAAATCCACCTAACTGCTTACTGCTGTCTGCCTTTGCAGCATGGCTGCAGGAATGACCGTCATGCACTCAACCTCTCTCTACAGCTATCCGGCCGACAGGACCGACCGAACAAATAGCCGGCGCTTTAATAATTCACAAATTCAACGACACATTCACGGCCCTAGTATCAATCTTGTCGGCCGCCATATTGAATTTGGGGATTTTTTACAGTCACTCACGCATGTGTATTTCTTTCTGTTGCAGATATTACGCTATCAAACACCCGATCCGGGCTAAATACATGTGTACCGTGCAGAGGGCCCGCAGGTTCACGGTGGCAATATGGCTGTTGTCATTCGCCCTGGCTTCGCCTATTATCATAGGACAGGTAAAGTGAACAGGAGAAAAGACGCAGAAATCTGTTTTTTTACCCCGAAAGAGCGCGGCACCTGAGCTGCGTGTTCTTCCTGAGTAAAATATAATATATATATAATATTCTTAATTTAAAAGCCCCCCCCCCCTCCCCGTCGTGTAGCTTGAAAGATGCTTTAACATCCGCAGAAATCTACATAACTTTGCTATCTGTGACAGCACTAAGACGTGAAATAGCCCTGAACTAGTGAGGCTCATATCTGGTCGCAATGCAAACACGGGGATGGAAGCCTGTTAACAAATTTGTGTCAAAGAACAGAATGTCGGCGACTTAATAATTATTATGTTGAATGCCACATGTGAGAAACCCAATGTAGTAATACATTCTACTACTATTAATTGATTGAATCATGGTCACCTAGTTCTATATGATTGTCTTACAGCGTGCGGACAGAAAGTAACAGGGATAAAAAGTAACGGACAGAAAGAAACAGTTTCCACTAGTAGTCCAGAGGCTTAGCAAAAAATCGTGCACTTTGTGATACAACCATGAAATTTGGCCCACAGTTAGTATAACCAGCAGTGACTTATTTTAGGGTGGGACCCCAACCAGATTCGACCTGTGGCGGCGGTAGCGGCCATTTTTCAAAATGGCCGCCATATCAATTATCACAGTGTCATATATAGCTTACTATTGGAAATAGAAACATGAGTTTGGTGTCTATATCTATGTTTGCAGGCCCATGGATTTCAAATATTGTATCACTTCCAACTTAGCATGTTTTGGTCATTCTTTTTTCTACAAAATTAATATTTCAGGCTTAAAATATGTAGTATTGTAAGTATAAATGTTTAAAAATCCACATCTATTAGGTCATCCATGTAGAATTAGCATTTTGTGATACAAGTACACTATTTGGCACATGCCTAGTATAAGCACCAATGACTTATTTTAAAGTAGGACACCAACCAGATTCAACCTGTGGCGGCAAAAGCGGCCATTTTTCAAAAGATAGAAACATGATTTTGGTGTCTATACCTATGTTTTCAGACCCAACAATTTCAAATATGGTATCAGTCAATGTATTAGGCTTTGGTCATTAATTTTTCAATATAATCACTGTTTTAAGACTGAATATAGGTATTTATATAGTATAAATGGATAAAAATCAACGCCTTCTAGTTCATCCACGTTAAATGAAAAAAATATGATTTGGGACAATATGTAACCTGATCTAGCAATACTAATAGTCGAGTAATTCATTTTAATTGAAAATGGTTATAGTGGATGGACAAGTCATTAGAACACAAATGACAATTAACTGCGTTCACTTTATGCATATGTCACATGTATTGTTTTGTTAATTGTATTTAACAAATACATGCAAATAAGAACAAAACACTATACTCAAATATTTTGTATAATTATATATCTAGTCGATGTAAGTGATACATAGCATCAGAAATAGATAAGACTATCTATTTCTGATAGCATTCAACATGAAGAATTATACATCAATCACATTCACCACATTTACATAGTGTTGTGAAAGCTAAATCCGATTTTTGCACAATCCTCTTCATCCCACTGAACTGACTACGGATATATACCGTGATCGTTGAGATGTAGTCGTTAAATGAATCAGATGCTCCTAGCAGGCTTGATACTGGCAGCACCGTCATCTGGTTGGTTGACTGAACCCTGTATGATTTGGTCCTCAATACATAAACGTAGATAAAAGTGTCCCGCATCGCATGGAGCATACTCACGCAGCCTAATCGATCGAGCGAAGAAGAGTGAAATTGTCCGCATCGAGTGAAGATTGAGCCGACACGAGTGAAATATGGCCGGAAACGCCGCAGACCAGACCGATTTTTTGCAAATTCTACACATTCAGTATCAGTGACCACCAAATGTATACCCACACGGAACATATTTCAAGAGTATAATGACACATGTTCACGATTTTAGGGCGATGTAATTAGCCATACTAGGCAAAACAGTTTGTAGTTATAGCAGCGCACTCAGCAGAGTTTGAGGCTTTTCAAAGGTTTATGCAATCAAGTACAGTCAAATTTACATAGACAAAACTATTTTTACCAACCATTATTATTCATCTTGATACTCAAAAAAATCCCATAGCTGGAGTCAGTCGTTTTGTTTATAAATGTGGTTTCATGAGACAGACCTTGTCTGTTTCTCTGATCGTCCTCGGACGAGTGAAGGTTGAGCCGCGGAAGAGTGAAATTTTGAAAGCATATGAATGGTTCTACATCTACACATGCTGTTTTAGTGTCTCTCACAACTCAGTAATGAGTGACCTGTTATTATACAGGGTGAGACAGATGAATAATAAATCTTTACCACTACTACTACTACTACTACTACTACTACTGCTGCTGCTGCTGCTGCTGCTGCTGCTGCTGCTGCTGCTGCTGCTGCTGCTGCTGCTGCTACTACTGCTACTACTACTACTACTACTACTACTACTACTACTACTACTACTACTACTAAACCAGGCTTATAAAAAACAGTGTAGTGTGAGTTTTACCAGGTGTTTGCATTATGTAGTTTATGAGGGGAGCAATGACAATTTACGAAAAACTGGGGGTGGGGATCTAAATTGTCCTATTGATCTGTCCGCTTAGATAATGTGCACATCCAGAAGAGTTCGCTAGATATAAAATAGCTGACATGGGTATATCTCTGGCTTTAGTATCAAAAATTAATTTTATGATACGCCCATGCAGCATGGACAATGCGTAAGTGAGCTTTGCAACTCTAACGATGAAACTAAAAATGACTTTCATTTGTGGTATTAGTTATGTTAAACTATTTTCATCTAAAATGATTTGGAAACTGTTATCGACCATGGCATTTTTTCATAAATGGGGTAACCATGCTTTGTAGCTCCTATTTCTTCTAATACGCCGAAGAATGTTTCATTTTCTAAGGTGCTGATGCTTCTTTGGTTGCATGTAGGCCCTACTATTGCGACACTGTGCATACAGCTGTACAGTATATGCGTGTCAATGCTTTGAAGGTATCCCTCAAACATTAGGCCCCTACTTGGAGAATTATGGGAATACATTTCATGTGGCTGTTATATGGAGGAAAGGACTGCAGATCAACATCATGCAAAAGCCTAGTACCTCCAAGAGATTTACCAATAATTATACTGCTACTGTCATGCTCTGCTAATTTGTGCCATGCCAGGTTTGATATACCATCGAAACCATCTTTGCAAACTAGCATACAACTGTTCACGAAGAGAAAGTCCCCATGAAGCACATTGAGTATTGGCATCTTGGTTACTTTACTTATCTCAGGCAAACTAAACCAATTCATATGATGAACTACTTATTTTTTTAATCATATACGCTACTTGATACTACTAATAATATCAATATTTCTCAATGACATTTTCAGGGTAGACGCCTGATCACGTAAAATGATGGCAACATTGGAATTGACTGAAAAATCATCTTAAATCGTGCACAACGTTTGACGTGATTATTAGTACTAATATATAAATAGAGCGAGGCTTACACTGATGGTCTGTAAAAAAACTGTTGTCTATGTCAAATTTACCGTACTTGATTGTGTACACCTTTGAAAAGCCTGACAATCTGCTGAGTGCGCTGCTATAACTACAAATTGTTTAGCCTAATTATGGCTAATTACATCGCCCTGAAATCTTGAACATGTGTCATTATACTCTTGAAATATGTAAAAGTTCCGTGAGGGTATTCATTTGTTGGTCACTGATAAGTAATGTGTTGAATTTGCACAAAATCGGCGAGATCTGTGGCGTTTTCGGCCATATTTCATTCGTGTCGGCTCAATCTTCACTCATGGCGGACAATTTCACTCTTCTTCGCTCGATCGATTAGGCTGTGTGATACTATAAGAGAGAGGAAGCATGGGTATGGCTGGTTGTCGTGTGAGAAGAACTCTGTCATGCTAATTTGCCGCACTTGACAAACAATATATAGTGTAGAGAATAATGTACGGTCCAGCTTCATGGCTTTCAACTGCTTTTGATTTCGCGATTTTTCTTTATGCTGACGCGAACAAAAGAGTCAAATATTTGCTATCGTAACTGTGTCACCAAAAGGTCTTATGTAGTCAACCAGGTGTTTTTTTAAAGTTTTTTAAAATGTCACACATTGCCTGTTAAAATTTTTCGATATTTTTGACGGTGTCCACCACAATAGAGTCAACAATAGTTCTAGGATCAAGAACCAGTGGATCTCCACAAGTATCCATGAAAGCATTACCCATGTGTGACATAGTTCTTGTTGGAAGGCTGATTGCTTACCTAAAATGAGAAAAAAAGACATCAATACATACTTATTGAACATACTTGCAATAATTAATATGATCCAACTAAATTTGATGAAATTGTCAATATTTGTAAATCATAGCTGGTTGATCTTCGTAATGATTTGTCTCTGCATTTTTGTTTGTCTTGTCTAATCCATAAAGAAATTCTGTAACAACACCAGCCATCTCTGGTCAAGCAACTCTCCATCTCAGTAGGGTTCCTCGTGTCTCGTGTGCATCTTTGTTGGTAATTGGCCGACTAATAACATCGTATGTGATACATTTTCCAAGAGTAAACTCCGGCTTAGTGAGGTTTGTTAGTTTGGGAACGTGTGGATTCTTGCTTGCCACCACAACTGGTACTGATGTATAAAAGCTTGGTAGTTTGGAAATTTGGCAGTTGACTTCGAAAGTGGATAGCGTTATTGCTCAATGACCATGTTTTCCTCATCTGGATGTTGATATTCAATGATGTTGATATTCATTGATATTCAAGTCCCATGGAAAGAAGTTTTAGCGGTATTTAGCTGGGATCATGGTCTATGTTATGAACTGCAGATGTTTTAAAAATTGTGAATACATTGTTGGTCAAATTTAGACACAATTGGAATATCTCCAATTTAATTGATTATTATAGGCCTATATGGATTAATTATTAAAATTATAATATCAAAAATTATATTAATATACTGAAATAATAGGCATATAACATATGCCTGTATAGCACCCTGTGAAATCCACTATCACAGCTTGAATACTATCTGTTAAATACGGTAAAAAATATATTTCGATCGTGAGCCCATTTCAAAAATGTGATTGCCGCAAAGCCATTTGAAGCAAATAATATATAGGCTAATAACATTTATACATAAAATATACAAATCATAAATTAACTGACATAAAATGTGGGTTTATGTGTGGTTTGGGTGGTGTATGAAATCATTTGATGCAACTATAAATAGTGGAATTGAACTGCGACGCTAAGATGGCTATGAATGTCTACATAAAATGAATGAATGAATGAAATAAAAACTTCTATAGCGCCTAACTCCTCGGAGGACCGAGCTCAGAGGAGCAATTCATCCTTATCAAATTCCAAAGAAGAGTCGAGGGAAATAAGCATGGTCGTCATCAGGGAGCCGGGACGCAGAGGAGCTAGGGCGGAAAAGCCAGATCGAAGAAATGCGTTTTTAACAGTTTTCTTAAAGAGGAAATATTTTTAACTACACGAAGGTTTGCAGGCAGTAAATTCCAGAGAGTAGGACCAGAAACAGAAAAGGCACGCGCACCGAACTTAGTTCTGATACGTGGTACTTTGAGCTTATTTGTGTTGTTTGATCGCAGATGTTTTACGGAGTCTGCAGAAAAAAGAAGGCTAGATAAATAAGATGGCTGACCATCATTGAGACAACGAAATACAAAAGTACATATTTTGAATTGTATTCTAAACTTGATTGGAAGCCAATGTAATGATTTTAATAGAGGAATAGAGCGACTGAAACGAGGAGCCTTTGTCACAACCCTTGCTAAACAGTTCTGAACACGCTGTAATTTCTGTAGATCTTTAGCTGGAATTTCCTGTAATAAGGAGTTACAGTAGTCCAGTTTGCTTGTCACCAGTGCCACTGCAATTTGTTTTGCTAAAGCTAGAGGTAGACTTTTTCTGATGCGTTTAAGATCTCTAATGTGATAAAAACAGGAACTGGACACCTGTGAAATGTGCTGACGAAAATTCAAACCACTGTCAAAAAAGACACCCAAAATCGACAGAAAGAAATGGGGAAACAAAGAATTAAAGCTTTGAAAAACGACTTTGACAGGGGTGTGAACGCTGCAAAAAGAACATTCTGGCATGCCCAAGAAGATGAACTATATCAGTTATGTAAGACAAATAGCCCAGATTTCCGGAAGGAGCTTGGTAAAACTGGTGTTGGTGATAGGAAAAATAAAGGTATCCCATGGCAGGTCGTGTGTGAAAATGGCACTGTATCTGATAATTATAATGATGTTATGAATAAATGGAAAGACTGCTACAATGACCTATATAATGTGCGTAATGATGATGTCAACCAAAGCACATTCACACCGACATTATCTGCTGCCAGTAAATGTATAAATACTATGAATCAATCAATCACTGTCATGGAAATATATCGTGCAATGGCTAAAATTAAATCTGGTAAAGCTGTTGGTTATGATAATATGCCCATAGATGTTTTACGAAATGCTATATATGTACGTTTTATGTTTAAATTATTCAACAAATGTTTTAATGGTGGCAATGTGCCGTCATCATGGCTGAAGGGAATCATCACACCAGTTCATAAGGGCGGAGGTGATCCTAGAGATCCACTCTCATATAGAGGGAGAACCCTTACATCATGTATTTATAAATTTATTGTTCAATACTTAACAACAGAATGACTGTATGGGCAGAAATGAACGGCCTGATTGTCGATGAGCAAAATGGGATTTAAAAAAGGCGAGGGTGTGAGGAACAGCTGCATTTATTAACATCCATAGCACAGACTCGAATTAAAAAACGCCAGAGTACATTCATATGGTTTGTCGATTTTAGCAAGGCTTATGATCGCATAAATATAAATTTGCTATGGAAAGAAATTATCTAATCTTGGTATGACTGGTAATATTCTAAATACGATTCGCCAATTATATAGCCATGTTGAGTGTGCAGTCCGCATTAACGGACATGTTACACCTTGGTTTAAAGTAGACAGTGGTGTCAAACAGGGGTGTATTCTGTCCCCGCTGCTCTTTAATTTGTTTGTCAATGACCTAATTGAAACACTTAAGAAGTCCGGCTATGGTGTAAATGTTGGATGTGAGAAAGTGGCATGCCTTGCATATGCTGATGATATTGCACTATTAGCTGAGACAGAGCAGGATCTACAAAATTTATTAGATATTACTTTTGAGTGGTGCGAGGCATGGCATATGAAGATAAATACATTGAAGACCAAAATTATGCATTTTAGACAAACATCTGCACGTGCTACGAATTTCATATTCAAAATTGATAATTGTCCGGTTGATATTGTGCCAACATATAAGTATCTTGGGTTAATGCTAAGTTACAACCTCGATTTTAAAGTTACTGCTGAACTAGTTGCAAAGTCTGCTCATCGTGCACTAGGTCTACTTATTGTAAAGTCGAAAGCGCACGGGGGTATGCCGTTTAATTGTTTCAAGAAATTATACGATGCATTAGTACAACCAATCATCAATTATGGGGAATCGATATGGGGTGCATCTGAATTTTCGTGTATAAACTCTGTACAAAATAAAGCATGCAAATTCTTCCTAGGTATTGGTAAATACGCGCCAAATGCGGCTGCTCAGTGTGATATGGGTTGGAAAATGTCACTACATCGACAATGGGAGTGTGTTTTAAGGCTGAAATTACGATTAATGAAGTTGCCCGATATACGCATTAACAAACGGATTTACGTGTGGTCAGAATCAATGAGTTGTAAGAGGGTCAGTAATTGGAATTACAAAGTTACAGATATGTTAAACACCCTAGAAATGCATCGCTTTGTAGATCCAAATATACATATTAATATTTAGACAAATTAAATGTACCAAGTTTTTTACTGATCAATGGAACAAAGTTGTTAACAAAGAGTCCGCGAAAAGAGGTATTGGTGGTAATAAACTCCGCACATATAAATTATTTAAACAAAGATATGAGACAGAATTATATGCTACAAACATATATATTAAAGGTCATAGAAGTGCCTTGGCTAAATTTATGAGTGGTACAGCACCTATTAGGTTAGAGACCGGTAGATACGAAGGTTCAAGTATTGAAGAACGATTGTGTCAAGTATGTGATATGCATGTAGTGGAAAATGAAAAGCACGTATTACTTGAATGTCCATTATATACATCTACTAGATAAAAATGAATGAACATAATGTTAATTTTAATTTAATGAGTATTTCTGATAAAATGATTTGTTTGTTTACCAGCAATGAATGTGTAAAAGTTTTAGCCAAATCCTGCTATGATATATTGAGCCAGCGTCGAGCCGTATTTTTTAATGTTTAACCACAAGTACGATTATATACTATCTGTTTTGAAAATATATATATATATTTATTTTATTACTACTTTAATTTTAGTAAAGTAATAACAATATGAGTCTCTCATAACTCCATGTAGAGTGGCTCGGTATGTACACACACTGTGACATACCTTTTATGAATACATGTGTTATGTGTATGTATGTACTGAGGTGAGACATGAATAAATTAATAAACTGTACAGTCACATTAGCAACCCTGGAAACGCATCAAACGTGAGACTCGATCCAAAGCTGGCCCAACTCCGGACCAGTGTTTACGATGTTGTACCTACATCAAACCAACACAAGCTGTATGTCTTGCGCTTGCTGATAATCCACATTTATAAATATATATGCATTTACGCATGGGCTTGAGCGCAAATACACACATATATGCCTATGTACAAAACGAAATTGACCAAACTGTTCTAAGTAGTTGAATTAATTATTTTTTTAATTATAAAAATCGCTTCAAGTGATATATTATTTATTGTGATATATACTCAAAAAAAATCATAATTACGATTTAATATAATCATGATTACGGTGCTTTTGGAATATCGATACCGGTTATGATTAAGATTACAGGTCATATTTTTTTCTTGATTACGATTATAATCATGATTACACTATTTAAAAACATATGATTAGGATTACAATGTGATCGATTAAAAACCGTAATCGGCGATTATGATTATAATCGACCCCAACTCTGACCTCTACATCGTTAGGTGGCACGTTTTGAGGTACGCGACCCAAATGACCAGGTTACAGCCCGATACTGAGAAGACGGATACATTTTCATCTAAGTTGGTTGATCTAGTCAGGGCACATTTTTCAAAAAGAGGCATTCCTAAAGTTTGTAAGGCATTTCTTAGTAGAATTTGTCATTAGTTGTTTTCACACAACACAATATGCTGATTCCAAATCTGCCCCATGCCAAGCTCTACTTTTAGTTTTTCCCTTTCAAAATTGCAAAACAAAATGGCCGCCAAAATAGCAGATAAAGTCTCTATTATCATGATTATACATCACGTCTGGGTGCACATCGGACACACAAACTTGACTTTCGAGTTCAAAATAACATTTTTGTTTTGTGGAATGTCATCTTTTAAGACCTGGTCAACTATCACGCAAAAAATCCAAGATGGCCGCCAATAATACAGAAAGTACTATAACGTTTTTCTAAAAGTCATAGAAAGTTGTTTTCGGTGGCTAAATAGAGGTTTTTAATACCAATAAATCTAGTACAATACAGTAATAACCTCTAACTTTTATATTACATGTGGTTTCAAGGAAAATTCCAAGATGGCCGCCAATTATACAGCAAGTACTGTAACCATTTTTCTAAATGTCGTACGAGGTTTTTTTTTGCGCCTAAATAGTTTTCTGATACAAAAAAATTACACAGCATCAAAAAACTCAACTTCCATGTTACATGTAGTTACAAGGAATGCGAAAAATATGATTATTTAAAAACAACACATTAACTATGAGAAAACTGCACAAAAATAGCATGTGTTACTTTCATCACTGTAGCTATATAGGCTTGCTGTGTATATCTCTTTTTCGTGGTCCCAATTCACACTTAAGCAAACTAAATGTGATAGTTCTTCAGGTTGAGCAGGAAGCTTTTACACGATAACTAGTTGCAGTTGTCCATCTCTGAAGCTTCAACCACAATCTCATAGATGTTTATAATATTGTTATCTGGCCAGAGCTGTATTTATTGCTAAGCAGGCCTAAAATACAACGGAAACAATATATCCACTTTTTGTGGCAGGGTTTATTGACGAAAAGGATACATTGAAATACTCCAATTGGCTTAAGTTCTAGTTCTGGATGTTTATGAATTAATTTAAATGTTTTTCTTTTAGAATTGATGTGCTGGTGTTGTGGAAGCCATTGAGATGGTTGAATGGTACTGTAAATATCACCAGTTCTAGGTTTACACAGCTAGGCATTGCTATGATGGGAACGTTTCGAAAGCAGAATGAGCAAGTTTACATCAGTTCCTGCGACTACCACATTGTCAGTATCTGACAGTTTAATTGCCGTAATAGCATTTACCGTCCCATCATGTACCTCAGTATTTTTCACACTTAAATACCAGTGTTCATTGAATAGTTGAATGGCAAGGTTCTATACCAAAAGTGGTGAATTTGAACATTGAGCTGAAATTGTATTGCCATCCCCCCTGATTTTGTACTTTATATGTTATATATTCATCTTAGATAACATCGCAGTGTGCATGGAAATGTAGATTATTGGATGATCAATGTTTATTACAAAAGAATATAATAGATAAGTAATAAATACTCTGTATGAATGATAATTAACCCTTTCAAGCCTGAATTTACCATTGTCATCTTCATCCACTACAAGCCGCGAATTTGCTGTCACAATTCTCGGCTTGTAGTGGATGAAGGTGATTTAAAGTGGGTGAAAAATTAAAGAAAATTGCCATGTATTGGTAAACCAGTTTTATGGAATTTTTAATTCTAAAACCCCTAGTTGTCATGGTTGTAGGAAAATTAGGTCCGTTTTCAGGGATTTAAAATAATGCTTTAACTCATAGCAGTCTGGCCGTTTTGACATTGGACGTCTGTGTGGTCTGGCCATTTTTGTAATTTTGGGACATATTCTCTTACTTTTAATATAAATTCAGAATTACGGGATATGTATTTCGCATACACCATGGGAACACACATACAATATATATCCAGAATACACTTTATTTAACGGCCAAAGTGATATTGCCATGGCAACCGACTGCCATTTTGAATATGCTAATTAGGTAGTTTAATTTTCGGTAATTTTGTTTAAAAATGGTATTTTTGAGATTCACGGAGATGCCAGTGTACAGCATTATCATGATTACATCAATTCACATGAAATATATTAAAACACATCACAAATAGTTCGAAGAAGCATTCAATAGGTCTTCATAAACAAATTAATAGGGTTAATAAGCTAGTACCATGGGATTTAGCAATCTTTTTAAATTCCCTGAGATGCATACTGGATTTCAAATTTTGAGATGCACGAAGTTTGACATTCCCAACTCATCTGGGAAATACCAAAGGCCTCGTATTCATCTGAGCCTGTAGTTCGACTTTTACTTCGGAAACAGTTGTGACGCAGATAAGTCAACTCTTTATGTTCCAGGTTCCCCATACTTGATGCATAGTTGCGCAAGTGATGTCATTTGGTGAATGGCTAAGCATTATTGTAAGGTCCGAGCTAGGCTCGACCTAGACTGCAGCGTCATAAATGCCAGGTCCGAGCTGGGCTCGGACTTAGAATGCTATGAGTTAATGCATTGTTAGGGTCTAAAAGGTTAATCTACTATGTCTGGAGGAGACATATAGTTATTAGGGACCTAAATATCTTGACGTCCATCATATGAGCTCATCACTTTATATATGATAAGACTTATTGTCTTTAACATTGATACCTCCTCCTGCAAAATAGGTTGGTCGCTCCCATACCACTTCAAGACAAAACTGAACCTGCTGGGTTATTGTATATTATGTGAGAGTGAGAGCTTCTATCTGATTAGAAGCATGCATGACCAGAACCTACTGATTCCTCATACATTCTACCATATAACGACCACATCTAGAAAGTTTCTGTATTTTATGTTAATCTTCATAAAAACATCCTGATCGTGCTACGAACGGTATTATTGCCCCAATTACCACATATGCTGCATCATATCTTGTTGCAATAGTGTACCCAATAA
The DNA here is from genome assembly GCA_964017125.1 of Flabesymbios commensalis. Taxonomy (NCBI): domain Eukaryota; kingdom Metazoa; phylum Annelida; class Polychaeta; order Terebellida; family Flabelligeridae; genus Flabesymbios; species Flabesymbios commensalis. The sequence continues at coordinate 70,700,081 of OZ024902.1, forward strand.
TCTTTGGTGACGTGTTCATGACACTCTAGGGCGTCTAGGCCCTATATCATTTAGTTGTGAAGACTAGGTTAGTTACTAACATCTTCTGAAGAAGGTGTATGTTCATACTATATTTATAAAATAAATTCATCGTCAGTATTTTCAACATTACCCTAGCATGTCCTCAACCATCAATCTTATATGCCCAAAACATATATAAGTCAACTTCTGCACCCAATTACAGATTTCCAATATCGTGTAACTGTATTTTATCATTCAAGTTAGGGGAGTAGAAATATGTGTAGCCTACATTACGGATTTTTGTGGATCTCGGAGCCGATGATTGGGACTTTATTCGTTCAATTATGTCTGAAAACTGTTTTATCAGCGCACTACCAGGCTTTTGTACTGTATATATTCTGATCAAAAATATAAAAATTAGGATGATATTATTATCATGATTATGTAAATTGTCAATCCGATTGAGAAACATAATTTTTATGTAATGTGCACGTTTTAACCAGCACAATATACCTAGCTACTGGAATCATAAATAGTTAAATTTAAACGACTTCTTGTCTCAATAGGAATAGAACATGTATATGTGTCATTATTGCCATGGTTATGCAGACCACCTTGATGGATTACCTTCATGTTTTGCTTAACCCTAATACAGGGCTTGGGCAATGAACAGTTAAATTATTGCTTTCTTCTTTACGGTACTGTAAAAACACGATGCAGGTGGATATCACATAAGCCACATACTAAAATGCCTAGAACGGATGTACGGTGAGCGACAGGTTATCTAGTGCCGGTCAATGATCATCAATCATAAAATATTTTTTGTCAATAGTCTAAACATTTTTACAACATGCCGGATATTATGTTTGTTTCCCTCGGCTTCTAAATGTGAAATAATGACTTTAATAGATAAATCATCATTATTACACTGGACTACGATGTGTCGTTTTCCTGGCGCAACATTTGTGTTTCCCCATAACTTTGTGAAATATTGATAATAGATGTCATCACGGCTCTGAATTGATGTCCCGGGTGTGAGAAACCTATATGTAGACACCAAAAACACATCTATACGTTATTTGGAAGCAAAGTTATGGCACATTGCCTTGAAGTGGCGGCAGCCAAGCCGTGATGTAAAGTTGTGACATTTTCACTAATTTTGACGGCCATTTTGTTTTTGAATTTTGAGTAGGAGAAACAGACAATATAGCTTGGCATGGGGCAGATTTGGAATCTTACAAATTGTGTAAGAAAAACTGCATGCCAAATTCTACTAAAAAATGCCTTACCTCAACTCCCCGTATGTGGGCCATGTGTGGGCCGGCACTGGTCCTTCACTTGAGTGACATCAAGACACTCTTTCATTTTCCGTATGTCTTTAAATATCACTATGTCATTTGTGGCAGTTTATCTGGATGATATATTTTTTGTAACTAACTTGAAGCCTTCCTATAGAGCTATAGGCCTACATCATATATGCTATATATGTCGCAAATTCTGTGTGTAAATTTGTGTGTTTTACTGTGTTTTATCTGGCTCATGTATTATCACCCACGGGTCATATCGTACGCTTCAACGAGTGTATACATTACATGCTGTATTGAATATGGGGTGCGGCTGGGAGCTGGTTCTAAGGCATAGGGATAGTAGGCTACAGGGCACAATATAACCACTGTTACTAACAGGCCTGGCTTTGTCCATTCTGTGCTGTGAATTTAACATACCACCTGTTCACTAATCAACACTGTATGTAACCCCTGTGCTGTTTTTCACTGTAGTCGCTGCTTTATGAATCAGGTTTTGATCGACACTATACTGTCTAGTCAGGCTCATTTGATCTCGTACATTTCTTGCACAGGCAACAACTGACAGTATGTCTTTGGTATACAACGTCACATTATTGTTGTTTGCAGTCTCCTTTTTGAACAGTGATATCTATGAGACAACAGTCAGAAGGCCTGCAGTAGTCTTCCCTCAGACGTATCACATGTCACCATATTTGTCACCATTGTCATTACAGCACATATCCATTTTGCACGTTTGTTCTGACAGGAAATTGCTTCCCATTCCCGAATTCACAAGTCATTCACTTAAATTAGCAATAATTCTACTACTGTCAGGTGACATTAGCCTTAATCCTGGACCCGCAGCGAAAAATATCAAAATATCTACAATAAATGCTCGATCAATTAAATGCAAAACAGCACCTTTTACAGAATTTGTAACATCTAAGAAGCTTGACGTTGTTGCCGTTACTGAAACTTGGCTAAAGAAAAATGATACCAGGGCAGCCATCGCAGATATTGCCCCGCCTGTGTATCATTTTCACCACCAGCCTAGATCAAACAAGAAGGTGGGTGGGTGGGTTGGTGTTCTGGTATCTGACAAATTTAAAACAAAAGTTCAAACAATTCCAAGCTATAATACATTTGAAGCACTATCCGCCGAAATTTTCAGGCCTTTTTATCTGTCTTTACAGACTCCAAGAAAATATGCAAACATTTTTTAATGAATTTGAAGATTTGCTAGAAAACATTGTTACAACACATATAGATATTCATATTTTAGGTGACTTTAATCTACATCTTGATGTATCTGATTCTAGCACCCAACGTTTTAACGAAATTTTGACGTGTCTTAATTTGAAACAACATGTAAATTTTTCAACACACGTCCACGGCCATTGGCTTGACCTCCTCATCACCAAATCATCGTGCGATCATGTTAAATCTGTTTTTCCTGCTGACGGTATATCACATCACTTTGCCGTAGTATCAGAAATCAACCTTTCAGCACCCCTACGTCCTAGAAAAACAATCACTTTCAGGAAAACAACAAATATTTGCATGACTTCTTTCAGGGCTGATATCTTGGACTCTTCACTTATAAAAAACTCTAAGAATGAACTCCATGATTTGTGTGACCAGTACACATCAGTTTTAACCTCACTTCTTGATAAACATGCTCCTCTTCAAACTAAAAAAGTTGTTGAGAAGGCTCCAGCGCCATGAATGACATCTGAACTACTAGATTGTAAAAGATGATGTCGTCAGCTGTAAAGGCGTTGGGGGAGATCACGCTCTGGTTATGACAGATCAAAATACCGTAACTATCGAAATTTATGCAATCGTCTTATGACAGAGACCAAATCTCAATATTTTTCAAATCTCATAGATGAAAATTATGAAAACCCTCGCCGCGTTTGGGACACCATTAACAATATTTTACATTGAACGCCAGCTGCAGCACTGCCGGAATCAAATAATGTAAAGTCCCTTTGTGAGCATTTTGCTAAATATTTTTGTGACAAAATCAGAACGATCCGGGCCAATTTTTCAAATCAGGTGGATGATGTACCATCTGTTCAGAAGTCTAAAATAAGAAATCAACTTTCAATTTAGAACCTGCATCAGAGGACGAGGTCAGGAAGATCTTTATGAAGTCTGCATCAAAATCATGTGACCTTGATCCAATTCCAAAGAGCATCCTTAAAGCCTTGTTGGATATTTTAATCAAACCCATAACAACTATAATTAATTTATCTCCATAATCTGGAACATTCCCACTGTCATTCAAAGAAGCTCATGTCACACCTTTACTAAAGAAATCAAACCTTCCTGTTAATAACCTCAAAAATAATAGACTAGTCTCCAATCTAAGTTTCATTTCTAAAATTATTTAAAAAGGTGTTTCCAACCGTTTACAAGCTCACATAAACTCCAGAAAATTGAACAATCCAATGCAGTCTGCGTACCGGAAATTCCATTCCACTGAGACAGCCCTGTTAAGAGTTCACAATGACATCTCAGTTTCTCTTGACAAGGGCCATGTCACAACTTTGACTTTTCTTGATTTGTCTGCGGCGTTCGATACTATCGACCACAACACTCTAACAAATAAACTAGCTGAGGGGTATGGTGTCTCTGGAATGGCTTTGGCTTGGTTTAAATCCTACCTTTGTGGCAGGCATCAAAAAATTAAAATTGACAAATCTTTTTCTGACTCTAGTTTGCTTGAGCATGGAGTGCCGCAGGGTTCTGTACTTGGCCCTCTGCTTTTCAGTTTGTACACCGCTCCTCTAAGCACCATTATTTCAAGTTATGGATTGAGTCATCACTAATACGCCGATGATACACAAATTTACATCTCCTTAACATGTGACACAGCTACTAAGTCATTAAAAATGCTTCAGAGCTGTATTACCGGGGTATCTGCTTGGATGGCTCAATACAAACTAAAACTCAATCCTAGCAAGAGTTTCTTCTCATTGGCTCGAAATCGCAGAGGGAGAAGTTTATTAACCTTTTCCCGCTTGCGGTGTTGGACAATGAGACGAATCCAGCAGATTCCGCAAGGAATTTGGGTGTCTTTTTTGACAGTGTTTGGAATATTCGTCAGCACATTTCACAGGTGTCCAGTTCCTGTTTTTATCACATTAGAGATCTTGAACGCATCAGAAAAAGTCTACCTCTAGCTTTAGCAAAACAAATTGCAGTGGCACTGGTGACAAGCAAACTGGACTACTGTAACTCCTTATTACACGAAATTCCAACTAAAGATCTACATAAATTACAGCGTGCTCAGAACTGTTTAGCAAGGGTTGTGACAAAGGCTCCTCGTTTCAGTCGCTCTATTCCTCTATTAAAATCATTAGATTGGCAAAACATCTGCGATCAAACAACACAAATAAGCTCAAAGTACCACGTATCAGAACTAAGTTCGGTGCGCGTGCCTTTTCTGTTTCTGGTCCTACTCTCTGGAATTTACTGCCTGCACACCTTCGTGTAGCTAAAAATATTTCCTCTTTCAGAAAACTGTTGAAAACGCATTTCTTCGATCTGGCTTTTCCGGCCTGGCTCCTCTGCATCCCGGCTCCCTGATGACAACCATGCTTATTTCCCTCGACTCTTCTTTGGAATTTGATAAGGATTGATTGCGTCTCTGAGCTCAGCCCTCCGAGGAGTTAGGCGCTATAGAAGTTTTCATTTCATTCATTTCATATACAAATTATATTTGAAAATATTAACACATTTTAGGACAGGCAAATCTATACTGCATGAGATACTTAAGCCTTGGGTGTAGTATTCATATTCTTATGTAAACTGGATTCGTTATTTCAGATCTGTATAGACATGACGAGTGGGTCTGTGTCAGAAGACCCATTTAATAATCAGAAGGCCCCTCAGTCGGAAAATCAGTTGGGCCTGTTGGTCAGAAAGTCCGTTAGTCAGTGCATGCTTTGGAAGTCGGAGATCGCGGGTTCGTGTCAGCCTCCATAAGTCCATAACCGAGAGGTAGCGTGCTCGGCCTCAGACCACCAGGGCTCAAATTTCGAATCCTGTGTCTGCAGGGCAGTCTCATCTCACCATGCCCAGGAGCCTCCCCTGGCCCAGTTTAGCCAATATCTGCACAAAGGTGACCTAAAATCCATTTCATTTCATGTATTGTCATTTCCCTTTCTTATGTAGGGACAACGACATACATTTGATCAGTTATGTGTTTTTATCAATGTACTTGTAGGCCTATAATCGTGCAAATGTCCATAAACTGTTATTAACACTTGGAGCTGGCATTACTGACGAAAGATCGAATTACAGCAAATCTAAGGTTTTTTTCATAAAGAATAAATCTTGCAAGCGTCATATAAGTATATTAAACACGTTTCTAAGGTCTTTGACATCGCCCATTCTAAATTTGGTGTATATTGTTATTTTCTTAGCAGCGTTGACTGCAATTGGCATATCATACAATTCAATATGGCTGCTTGCAAATAATAAACATTCACATTACAAAAATGCCTTGATTTGGCTCTTTAACATTTGCCACTCCTAAACTTTCATCCAATATCAATGTTATTTTGACCAACAAAATTAGGATTATGATCATCCAAACGAGCACTATAACAAACAATACATCAATAAACAATGTATCAATAATACCCCAATGCTGTTTCTGGTATAACACTGATATATATACAATCTCATTTGGAAAAGGTGTTTATTTTACTGATAAAAAATGGCTATTTCTAATATTATCCAAGATCAGGTTTATTTTTCAACAAATAAGGCTCATGACTATTAAAAACAAATAAATGACCACCTTTCACCATTTTTTTAAAAGATTTTTAAGTTGGAAATGGGTCAATGATTATGAAGAAAATGTTATATACACAAATGCATACATGTAGATGGATTTATACAAGTATTTCAAATATATAGCAAAATGATAAGGAGACAAAAAATGTTGACTCAATCTTGAAATTGCATCATGATATAATAATAGTATAATATCGATACAGCTTTGCAGAGCCAAAAGGCAGCAGCTGCACACTTGTAAAGTAGCAGATGCTGCCCTTTGGTTCAACAAGGATGAACGAAACAAAACAATTGATTCAGCTCCAATGGAAACAAAAGGTCGGATCTGATACTTCACGATTGGCAGACCCGACCCTTTGGTACCATCAGAGCGAGCGAGGAAATATGAGAAAATTATGAAAGAGTAATATGAACAATGGTAAATAACAAAAAAAAAAACTAGAAATCGATTTTTCTTCAAGATGTTGCATATATAACAGTGATTTATATTACATACCGTGATATATTGACTAATACATATTTTTTAATGTATTCAGTGAAACCAGTTATGACGTGTGTAGCTGCTTTATTCAATATTATTAAAGGCGTGTCGTTGATTATGTTGGTTTCTTATGCATTTGCATTAGTGTTTAACTATGGAGTTTCGCAAATTGGTGCATCATCTGATATTGTTATTGTCCATTTCTAAACCAGATTGAGGGTACAATTTTGAAAATACACGGGAAGACATTTATTAATATATCGAAAATAAAATTTATTTGTAGAACATAATGCAAGTCACTTATTTTTAATACGTTAAGCTTCTTAAATACGGGATCAGTATGAGAAAAGAAATGACTTTTGTCTATTATTCAAATAGCCTTTTTTTGCAATGTGTGGATACGTGTCCTCGTGCCAGTAAACAATAGTTAAGATGTGGGATAATAAAAGAATTGTAGATTGTTAGGAGTGTTGTTTGAGGGAGGTGGTATTTTAACTTAATAATTATTCCTATAGTTTTAGATATTTTATTTGCTACTGTGGTCACATGACTTTTGTCCCTACCCATAGCCTAATTTTGTTTAATTCGCTATTTAACATTTTAATTTTGTATTATTTATAAAACATAAATCGCTTAAATTGTCTAAAAGTGTGGTGTCCATTGCGTAAATAATAGTTCTAAAAATAGTGCTAGCAAAAGGTATGTCATTCATATAGATTTTGAATAAACGCGGATCTAAAATCGATCCTTGTGGGACTCCAGATAAAATATTTGTGAAGGCTGATCTAATATTATTTATTCTGACGCATTGTTTTCTATTTGTTTAAGTAATTTTTGCTCAAATTTATTGAAGAACCTTGGATACCGTAAAATTTAGGTCAGCCAGCCAAAATGTGATAAAAAATGAGTTTATGGCATTTGTTTGTTACAAGCAAACCTAAAACACATACATGTAGTTTAATAACCTGGGCATTACATCCAGCCTGTTGACATGCTTTTTTGGAGCTGAAAGTGTCTGAATTAGCTCAAACAAAATGGCCGCCAACTCGCGCTATTATATGATGTAAATCGGTATATAACTTTGTCAATAATTAACATATTTCTAATGATTTCGGTGTGTAATAAATTGTTTTCGTGGTCAAGGAACATGATTATAATAATAAAAACATGCTGTATTTTGTATGTGTTAAAATCGTCATTATGATGTTAGTAGGCTTGCTGTGACTTCAAAATATGTCAAAATCTGCATTTGGTAGTACAAATGTTTCTCCTTTGTCATATAAGTTGCTTTTATGTTTCTGCATCTTATTTGAAAATACGACAAGCTGCAGTTGCATTTTTTGTCTCTCATCTGCATCAATCTAATATGGCACAAATATATTTACAGTATATCCGATCGTATTTTATCTACACTGCGCTGTAGAGGACATATTTGCAGCATCTTAGGTTCTAATCAAGCATGTCAAAAATTAAAGAAGAACACAAGATAAAGCCGCGCATTTTCAACATATTTTGCAAAAAAATAAAATATGGCCGCCAATAGAGAGAGATACCTGCATAAACCCATATGTCATGTTATTTCGACCTCTATATTAATCATGTTCTAGTGGTACAAGAGTAGTTTGAGAAAGGTATATACAGAGCTTAGGTTGCTATTTTAACCATCATCAGCTTAGAGTCGGCTGGACATATATGTTCAAATGCAGAAATAAGCACAACTACTTCTGGGTAATGACTGAATGTCTATATTTTACTGTTCATTAACAACGAGGTTCTCGCAACACACAGCTACATTAATTGACAACTATTTCTGTAAAGTAACCGCAAAAATGGCAAATGCACCTTTTGGTATACGGGTGACACAATTGTCCGACCATTTTCCATATTTCATTTCCTTGGGCAATGACTCAGCCAAAGTATCCCCACCCAAATACATCGAAATAAGAAAAAATGATCCAAACTCAATTACACGTTTCAAACAGTTTGGAGTTTGGAAGAAGAAAACATACTAGACTCCCTAGACACAAATCCACTTTCGGATCCGAATGAAAATGATAATTCTCTAAGTAAAATAATTACTAAGTTAAAAGACGCTCACTTGCCAAATAAATAAAAATTAACAAACATAAACACAAACACTCCAAATGGACCACACAGGGTATTGCCTGATCAATAGCCACAAGATATTAACTATATGCAAGCCTGGAAAATACGTCCGTCACTTCAGCTGAAAAGCCAGCATTAACAATAAATCTCAAAATATTTACCAAAATACTAAAGCATAGTATTTTGGATGCTAAGAAATCGTATTACTGGGAGCACTTTTAAAAATACAAACTTGACATAAAAAAACATGGAAAACTATCAAACAAATACTGAACAAAGACTAAAGATCTGAAATATTCCGAACTGTTCTCCATTTGAAAGAAAAATTATTCAGGAACGAAAAAGATATTACTGACTCATTTAATTAGTACTTCACTAATATTGTTCCTAACCTTGCCGCTAAAATAAAAACACCTGAAAATATATCATACATCTAAAACGTATCATCGATTCTCACTTTGAAACTGTAACTAAAACAACTGTAGCTAAACTAATATTTAATCTAAAATCAAAAAGCAGATGTGGTTACGATGGCATATCTACTAAACTGCACAAAGAATTCCCCCCCCCCCCCCGATATAATAAAGCCATTAACTAGTATTATGAATCAATGCATAAACACTGGCATCTTCCCTGAGAACATGAGAACGGATAAAGTAATTCCACTGCACAAGAAAGACGAATTGAACAATATAGAAACTTACAGACCAATATCACAGCATTATCTAAGATTCTTTAAAAGGTTATATTTATCAACTTAACCACTATTTGAACTCGAACAACATATTTTGCAGCAACCAGTGTGATTTTAGAGCCAAGCACTCAACTGAATTAGCTGATTTTCAAATCCAATAGTAAACTACTGCAGCATTTGTAAACTACTATTTCATTTTGTCGATGCCCTCTTCCATCCTTCCTTAAAATAAACACATGACGTACTAATTTATTTAAAAATTATCAAAATCATATTGGTCAATGATATAAGAAAGAATATGTCACTTATTGCATAACAACAATTGTCTGCATTAAAGTCATATGTAGATGCACAACAAATTTGCTGAGTTTTGGTTGTAGTTACATATTGAAGACCGTTATGTGTTTTTGTTTTATATTTTCAATAAATTCTGATGAAATAATTTTAATTTGTGGTAAACTCCCTTTCGAGTATTCACTGTTTTGCTTCCAAATTAATGATGTATGTAGAAATTGAAAGTTTCTGTTAGATTGTGAACACTTTTGTACCATTTGTCTGGGCATCATATAATACATGCATACATACAGAGACAGCCTTTTTTACATGGGTGGCAAGGAAAAAAATGTTATTACTTTCCACCACTCCAATCACTTCAGTTTTTTGATATATTGTACTGGACACTTTAGTAACGTTTCTGTTGAGATTTGTGTGAGGTCTTTTACAATTTCATGTTAAATATTATATAGCATAATAATGACTGCACTGAAAACAAAAGAGAGATAGATTGAAACAGTTTCATGACAAAGTAACTATTTGAACTCTTTGAAGCACTCTTTGTGATAATTGATATATTTCAAGATATTCCTCTGGTCTTTATGGCGGTCATTTTGAAAAAAAGGTATATGAATCCCACTGGGTATATAAGATTTGAGCAAAATTGAATGACATGAAATATATTTTATTACGTCATTGGTTAAATGCATTAGGCCTACATTATCGGGAAGAATTACAATTTTGCTTGATTTCTTCTAGGTTTCATGGCAGTCTTTTTGAAAATAGGTATCCGAATCCTACTGGACATAATAAGGTCTCACTACACATAAGAAAGTTTGTCCATTTTTAAAAATGGTGGTTATTTGTAGCAGCCCCCGTGGTAAATATTACGGATATATAATTTTGATACCAATTTAAATCGATTATGTGATGTTTTGCTGTAGCTCAATGATGAAAGATAGATCTAACAGGAATTCCTTGTGCTGGCTGTAAAAAGGGTCTTCTAAAAAACGAGGTAAATTTTTTTCTAGGTCACTCAGCGAAAAGCGGGACAAAATCTTATTCTGGGCTAAAATAACAGAAAAGCAAGCAAATTCACATACCGTTTTTATTTTGTATATTGAAAGAGAACCGACGGATGGTTAAAATGATATAAAAGGCTTATTTACATTGATCCACTTTAAGAGTGCTGGGAGGCCTGAGCGTATGGGTCATACTACAAAAGTGTATGGCCCAGTTTAGCCTATATGTGCACAGAGATTGTATAAAACTCCATTCATTCATACAGGTATTATTCTGAAAAAAAAACTGTCTACAACATCTTGCAATAACTAAAATAAAATTATTCCATTGTTTTTGACACCTTATTACATTATTGGTTAGTTGTATTATATAGGGAACTATTTTTATTACATTATCGGCTCAAAGTTTATTACATTATCTAAGAGGTTGTTTATTACATTATTGGTTAAATTTATTACATTATCGGTAGGTATTACAATATCGGTCATTTTTTATAACATTATCGGGAAGTATTACACTATCGGGAGTTTATTACATTATTGGTTGTAACACCCGGGGTAGGTTACGGCGGCTCCCACACTTTACCCCTCCCTCCAAGGATCTACACCCCTTTTCTACAAATATATGCGAGCCTCCCAAAATCTACCTTTCCCTCCCAGAATCTACCCCACCCCTTTTCCACAACTATATGTGACACTCCCAGAATCTACCCCTCTCTCCCATGATATATACCCCTTTTCTACAAATTTATAAGATCTACCCGGGGGTAAATTCTGGGAGATCTCAGAATCGACCCGGATATAGTTTCAAGGGGGGTATAATCTGGGGTGTTACACCGGGTATGCACCTGCGTAAGCCATTAGCAAATTAATGCTGGTTGTGACATGGATGAGCCGCAGTGCAGCGTACGTTATATCTAGGCCATGTGTCACATGTCACTTGTCACTGCTGAGACACGTTCTGTCAATACACTGATCAGAGCACACGTGATAGGCCTATCCCCCCCCCCTCCCCAACTCTTGGTGTGTGAGCTCTCTGATAATTGGGCGACCAGTGTTGGGTAGCTCTCTGCTTGGCGTTGGGGCGCAGACGAAATAGTTTCGTGACAAAACAACTGAGGATCATAGTGTGGTAATAACGTGACCCGAAATTTAAATGTTTTTGCCTGGTCAGCAACTGGTCAGTATATGGTCAACCAAATTTCTCAGTAGCTGTGACGTTTTTAATATACAGACATTATGGTATGATCGTTTAGTTTAGAGTTCATTTATTATGGAAACTGGACAGCCCTTACCAGCCAATAGCCAGTTTCTAACAAAAAATACATGCACAATTGTAAATTTCGCAATAAATCTCAAGAAACAGTTACATCTATATTCATACGAGAAGATAAACATGTAGCCATAGTGGTCCATGAATGGTAATGATGATGAAGACAGTGTTGCTGTGCAAATCCAATGTCAACACAAGTTCACTTAACAAGCAAGCAGGTGTCGCCATTTGGATTCGCAGAGCATTGATAATGTTATGATAAAGAGTAGTAATACTCCACCAGAGGACTTAATGCAGATGTTAGCTCGAAACGATGTGTTTGCGAGATATATTTGTGCATCATCGGGCAAACATCAGCATTGCTTTTGCAACCAAATAATATTGTATGTAAAAGTTTTTCTTTATTTGTGATAAAATCCGCTAGTAAAATGGTAGCCAGATTCCGAAGGAGCTCATTTCGCGGAGCAGAATATGTGGGACATGTCAAGAAATAATGACTAGGATCTTCGGGGCCACAACTGGGACATTTTGTGTTGTACGAGAAGCGTTGGAATTTAAGCGCACTTAATCCCAGGCGCAGTCTGCAGTGATGCACATTGCCATGACCATGACATTTCGGGAGTTGGTGGAGCAGGTCCAATTTGTTTTTTTTTACTCAGTTTACTATTTTTTATACCGGCTTCCAGTTTATTCCATTTGTTGACCATACTGGGATTTTTTTTAAGAGTTTATTTCTCATTTGTAGGGCACAAGCGAGTGCCCAGTTTGACGAGTGGCTCGATCACAGTTTCGCCTAGGGGGTAGTATTGTATGCCCCAGTACAAACTAGAGCCGCGCTTCGCTGTATTTTATTTAGTTTGTTTAGGTGGATGAAATCTGCAGAGCTAAATATTACGTCCCCGTAATTTGGCAGGATAAAAGTTTTATATAGCTGTTCTTTGATACGTCTGGGTATTTTGTTCCCAATAGCTTTCAGTATACCCAACTTCCTATATGCTTTTGTGGAAAGTTTAGAGATGTGGCTAGCCCAGGACATTTGATTACTTATAGTTAACCCAAAGCTAGTATGTTCAGACACTTCATATAGTAATATATTGTTGAAGGTAATTTGTATATTTGCTTGTGCACGTTTTTTATTTGTGATTAGCATAAATTTACATTTAATTTCAGAAAAAGTAACCAGCCATTGGTTTGACTATATGCCAATTTTTACCATGTCATTATTTAATGTTGATTTTATTATGATCCTGTCTTTAGATTTCTTTAGGACAGATGCATCGTCAGCAAAAAGAATCATGTCTGATTCAATATTTTCCGTTATATCATTAATATATATTAAGAAAAGAAGTGGCCCAAGTATCGAGCCTTTGGGGACACCTGCCATGACCGGTTCAGACGACGATGCACTCCCATTTAAAACAACATATTGAGTCCTATCAGACAAGTATGACTGAAGCCATTTAAGAAGCGACATATTTATTCCGATTTGTTTCAATTTAAATAAAAGTCCCTCATGCCAAATTTTACTCTAGGCTTTTATTGAAGATATCTGCAAGAGGATGGGATAGAGAGAATGCTGCCTCTTTTAGGACACGGTTGCTTACTCCGTCAGGACCAGTTGATTTATTACAATCCAAACGTTTTAATATATATTCAACTTCAAAGGGGGTTGTGTGTATACTGCAAAGACGCGCATCTGTTAAGTAGATAAGGTCTGGTAATGAATGATTTGGCGACCGCGCAGGGAGGCAAGTACTCTGGACAAAAAAAATATTTAGTAAGTTTGCCTTTTCTTCCTCGGAGATTATTTGGTCATTTGTCATAGGGTCACGAACGTTTATAGACGAGGAAGAAACGTTTCCCGGTAAATAAGTTTTCACGAGTTTCCAGTATTGTTTGGTTGCGAGTTTTGAATTTAATAGTCGGTTGTATACATTTTCTTCATGGTGTTTTTTACTAAGATTTATTTCATGTTTTACTTTACGCCTCGCTTCATCATACAGGTCATGGTCACTCGATTTCCCAGTTCTCAACTTTCGTGTATGTAGAATTTTGACCTGTTTTAGCTGTGATTTTATTTGGGAAGTCATGAAAGGTTTATCTTTTTTTTTACTGAAAGGGATTATGAGGAATGACATTTTTGGCAGTACTTACTATTATATCTGTGGTATTTTTAACCATGTCATTTACGTTATCTAATCCTTCTAATACGTATTCCCAGGGAAGGCTGAGAAATACGTTGTTTAAGCCGACATAGTCACCATTATCATAAGACCATATTTCACGTGTGCTACGATTAGGGTTTTGATGTACACCAAAGAAAAAAATTACCCAAAGGAGCGAGTGATCCAAGTCAGGATCGGGTGGAACATCTACCCCAGAATCCAAAATATATCTCAGCATTTTTGTAATACATAGATCCAAGATGTTTTCACATCTTGTCGGTAATGAAATGATTTGTTCAAAGTTGGAACTGTAAATAAGATCGACCAGCTGGCGTTTAAGTTCGCTTTTACCATGATTGTCATTCAATGTCTGACATCGATCGTTAAAGTCGCCTAGCAAAGCAATGCCTTTGTATGGATCACTGGGAATGGTCTCAATGTTAATTTTTAATAAATCAATAAAATTGTCCACTTCAATAGAAGACATTCCAGGGGGATGATAACATGCTCCCACTAGAAAACAACACGAGCCTACTGTTAGCTCCACCCATAATATTTCAATACCGTCTATATCTAAGTCTGTATTTCTAACTGACGGTATGTTTTGGGATACATATATAGCTACTCCACCACCTTGTCGATTTCTATCTTTTCTATATAGGCTATACTCTTTAATATTTACTTTTGAATTATCAATAGTATTATCTAATTTGGTTTCACTTGCGCAGATAATGTCGAAACAACGCTCGATAGTCAACATTAGCTCGATGAGGTCCAAACGGTTTACAGCCAGTAGGCATATAGAAATATTGTGTATCTGGATTTTGTGGACCTGGATTTGGATGGATATCTCCACATATAATCAGGTGGAGAAAAACTCCTAGCATTGAAAATAAAATACAGGACATGCTATTAAAATATAGACAGCCTCGTACGATGCTAGAATACGATTTTGAGTTTCATAATCCCACGACTGCCCGCCATTTGTCAATACCAATCACGGTGGTTTATTTAACTATTCTCCTATCAGAGCTCGATCGGCATCCGGCACACAGAGGGTTACTGTCATGATGAAAAAATGAATTGGGCCACGGCACTGGCAAAAGTCGGTAAAATACGAACGGTGAGTTTAGGTTTGTGTGGATTACAACAAATATACATATCAAGGCTATTTGAGTATGAACGCAGAGGGCTAAAACCGCGAAAAGTTTCTATGAAGCCATCACTGAATGTGCAGTAAGACCTCGCGGGCAGGTTTGCTAAAAAATTAAGTAGACACAAATTTGATTGCATAGTATATGTAATGGAATATTAAAATCTAGTAAATTTTGTGATTTTAAACGTGTCCTGTATTAAGACTAAACCGGTTTTATTGCCTGATCAGGTATTTCACTGCATTATCGCTCATTCAGCGATGACACCGTCATAGACGACACTGTCATGACTGTCAGTGTCACTGCTTGTTGTCGGCGTCAGTGTGACTGTCACTGATCTGTGCTGTAGGTTTAGCAACAATTGTTGAATTTTTAGCGGCATTATTAACTACACCCATTGTTCACCATCTATGTTCAACATCTTTTAATAACAGGCCAGGCTGGACCTTTTCTGTGATGTTTTACCCGTCTCGGAGCAGGCCCCGAGAAGAAGTTTTACCAAATCTACGTTTTGATATTAACAAATTCCTTGTCATCCTATTGTTTATGCGTGCACTTCCACCCTGTCTCATTGCACCATTTAAATGCCGCTAAATCACCTGTAGGCATTGGTTGTTAAATCTCCATTGAGGAAAACCTTTTTATCCATCAATTTTTAATCCAGCATGGATTTACCTTTCTTGATCACCCTGATTTTCCTTGGCATCTCGATTGTCGAGAGAGAAGATGATTTTAGGCTTTGTGACTCATTAATGAAGTCAGCACCGCCACTTAGCCCACTTTCTCAATCTGACATAATTTTCTCCAGTTTTTTCCAGATCAGTGTACCAACTCTAAATATTTGTTACAATAGAAAATTACTTCCCATCCCAAAATCTCAACCATCTTTAAAGCTAGCCATCCTGTTGCTTCTTGCTGGTGACGTAAGCCTAAGCCATGCGCCTAGCACCTGCAGTACCGACAGGGTGAGATTAGCAACATTAAATGCAAGATCAATGAAAAATAAAGCAGCCTCATTAGCAGATATGGTAAGCAGTAAAAAAAATGATATTCTCGCTATCACAGAGACATGGTTAAAACCGTCTGACACTCTTTCATGCCTATTTGACCTTACTCCACCAGTATTTTCTCTTTTACATAATCCTAGAACTCATGGAAGAGGGGGTGGGGTAGGTTTTCTTATCTCAAATGAATTCAAGGTAACAGACTACACCATTCCATCTTTTTCAACATTTGAATGGATATGTTTGAAAGTTTCTGGCAGTTCATTTGAAGGTTTAGTATTTTGTATGTACCATCCTCAACCTTCGCATTCTGACACTTTTTACCAGGAATTCCAGGAATTGTTGGAATTACTCATACCTCTAGCAACTGAGTTTTATATACTCGGTGATTTCAATCTTCATCTTGACAAAAAACAAAGCCCCACTACTACTAAATTTTGCGATATTCTTGAATCTTTTGATCTCGAGCAACCTGTAAATTTTCCGACACACATACATGGACACTGGCTTGACTTACTTATCACTAGGACGTCCTGCCCAGCAGTTAGATCCGTCTTAGCCTGTGATGGGCTTTCCGACCATATTTTAGTTCTTTCTGAACTAGAATTTCCTAGACCAAAGTGTGTTAAAAAGAAAATGTATTTTAGGCGGATTAACAAAATTGATCTAGATAATCTAAAAAATAACATTTTGAACTCAGATTTACAAACTAAACCTGAGAAAGAACTTCCAAAACTCTGTAAACATTATGATACCATTCTCCAAACTATTTTAAAGGTGTAGTCAACTGTTAAAATTCACGGGACAGGGGTCCCCCAGAAGGCAATAGTGCCCGTGGGTAGGCCAAGTCCCTATTCCATAATAATACTAAATATGCGTTTCATACCTAAAGCCTCATTAAGAGCAAGTTCTCAAATCACAGCAAGTTTATATATACTTGAGCGACATCTATGAGTTTATAATTCAAAGATCTTGGCCCTTACCCCTACTTGGTCGCCTGCTTGCAAACAAACTGACTGTATTACTGAGGGGATGTTGAAACTGCTTGACCCAAGCTTGTATTGACATGCCCAGTAAACACAAAACATTTGTATGACTTAATGCAATGTTGGACCAACGTCGAAGACGTTGGGCCAACGTTGTATAAATGTTATACAAATGTCTTGTGTTTGCTGGGCAGGCGGGCTTTCTCTCAAACATTGTACATTTATTCAATGCTGGTTCAATGTTGGGCCAGCGTCGCAGACGTTGGCCTAGCATTAAAACAGCATTGGATCAATGTCTTGTTTAAGTAGTATCTTGTTATCAGTTCAGTGGCTATATTAATGCCGTCAATCTGTACTCAATAGGCTACTGTTGGCCTACACTTGACCGTCCCAGGCATGCGCGTCTTGCAGTTGAATCATTCTTTAAACAAACATGCTCCACTACTCACTAAAACTGTTTCGGAAAGACCCCCTACCCCGTGGATAACACAAGAAATATTAAAAGCAAAAGTTCGACGACGTCGCTTGGAAAGAGTTTGGCGCAGAACCCGTTACAGACACGATAGATCACGTTACAGAGTTCAGTGCAATCTGTGCAATAGAATTATGGGGAAAGCAAAAGCTAATTTTTATGCTAACATCATATTAGAAAATTCTGAAGATCCAAAGAAGCTCTGGAAATCTATAAACAACATCCTTCATAGATTGCCTGCTGCCTCTTTGCCTGAAAATTTATCACTCAAGACAATTTGTGAAAAATTCTCAAACTTTTTTGTTGATAAAATTACCAAAATTACTCAAAATTTCCAGACGATAATTCACTCCGAAACGTGCATCCCTCGTACGACATAATTTTTTTAATGAATACTTTGAATTTGGCAACAGAAGCAGAGATCAAGAAATTAATCATGAAATCAAAAAGTACCTCAAGTGATCTTGATTCATTTCCTACTAGCTTGCTGAAGGATTGTCTCGACGTCCTAATTGAACCGATCAC
Source organism: Flabesymbios commensalis (assembly GCA_964017125.1). Lineage (NCBI taxonomy): Eukaryota > Metazoa > Annelida > Polychaeta > Terebellida > Flabelligeridae > Flabesymbios > Flabesymbios commensalis. The sequence goes on from OZ024902.1 coordinate 70,718,331, forward strand.
TAGTATCATCAATAAATATCTCCAAGAGGGTGTTTTTCCGGACCAGTTCAAAAAAGCATATATTAGACCTTTGCTAAAAAAAACAACTCTAGATAAAAATGAACTAAAAAATTACCGTCCAGTTTCAAACCTCAGTTTTATATCAAAGATATTGGAGAAAGTTGTCGCATCTCGCCTACTTTCCCACATGAAATCAAATTCGATGTCCTATAATTTGCAATCAGCATACAAAAAAATTACACTCCACTGAATCAGCTCTTTTAAAGGTCGAAAACTATGTTTTACTCAATATGGAGAAGGGCAGAGTGACAGCACTCACCCTCCTTGACCTATCGGCTGCTTTTGACACAATAGACCACCTGACGCTAATTAGCCGCTTGTCATCGTGGTATGGAATTTCTGGTACAGCCCTTGACTGGTTTACATCGTACTTGAGCAACCGATGTCAACAGGTGAAAATTCACGATTATATTTCCGAGGCGGTTTATATATCTTTCGGTGTACCCCAGGGCTCTGTCCTTGGACCTATACTTTTTACCCTATATACTGCTCCCCTCAGGCACGTCATCGCTGAGCATGATGTAGAACACCATCTCTATGCCGATGACACACAAATTTATATATCTTTATCCGGTTCTGAAGCTTCAGAATCCCTAACTGATTTGAAATCCTTTGTTACTGATATTTTCACTTGGATGACAAATTCGAAGCTAAAGCTAAATCCAAGTAAAAACGAGTTTATCATCATCGGTTCTAAAAAACAAAGAGAAAAGTTCAAAGATCTATTCCCTTTATTATTACTTGACCATGACACACTTCCTAAAGCATTCGTTAGAAATTCGGGATTCATTTTTGATTGTGATTTTAACTTCAAACGACAAATCTCTCAGACTTGCAAAATATGCTTCTATCACATCAGTGACTTTCGGCGTATTAGGAAGTACCTTAGCCCTGAAGCTGCAAAATCTGTTGCATGTGCTCTAGTCACTAGTCATCTTGACTATTGCAATTCCCTTTTGTACAATCTTCATGACCGGGTCATTGAAAGATTGCAGAGGGTACAAAATTGTCTGGCACGTGTAGTCTGTAAAGCTTCTCGTTCTAGCAGATCTAAGCCTCTCTTAAATTTTCTTCATTGGCTACCAGTAAAATACCGCATACGCTTTAAACTCTGTACCATCACTTTGAAAGCCTTCCTTTTTCACCAACCTACATATCTCTTTAATTATTTAGTACCACTTCAAAATTCAAGACTGCTTAGATCATCGAACACAAATATGTTAACTGTTCCACGTTTTCGAACAAAATGGGGCTCAGGGGCTTTTGCACTTGCAGCTCCCGCCACCTGTAATTCACTGCCGGTTAATTTGAGAACTGCGAGTACAGTCACCTCATTTAAAAAAATGCTGAAGACTTTTCTTTTCGATTCGGCTTTCCCCCCCCCCCCCCCTAATTCTTTGGAGATTCGCCGCCCGGTTGACGACTTACGCTTTGACTCTCGACATTGGGCTGGTTTCGATTTGGATTCTGCGCCTCTGAGCTCTGATCTCCGAGGATTTAGGCGCTATAGAAGTTACCGAATTGAATTGAATTGAATCATATTTTGTAATTTAGGCCACCCAAGCACACACGAGGCGCCGCTCCAGTGTCAGCCCAATGTTGAGCCACCGTCTCAGACGCCGACACAACATCGATCCAACACGGGAACAACACCTCGTGTCATCAGACAATGTATACATACGAGATTATACGGGCCTGTAACGGTCAACAATTATGTGAAAGAAATTTACCGTCCTGCATTAGATCAATGTAACTCCTCCTCTCAGCAACTACGAATGTCGATCCAGTGCTGTCCCAATGCCGCTCCAGCGCGGAAGACGGTGGGCCAACATTGAAACAGCACCGAATCTTCTCCCATCGCTTGCTTGGTAACTTTGTGTATCAACGTTATATGGGCAAAACCAGTGGTTCAGTGCTGGCTCGATGCCGGCTCAACGCGGTAAACGGTGGACCAACATCGAAACAGCACCGGATCATCCCCGTCGCTTGTTTGGTGGCTTGATATATCCAGGTAAAATCACATGCTTACACGTAATTTGACAATTTGTACTTCATAAATTACTGTGAACGGTACTTCAGTGTTGGGCCAACGTCTAGGACTCTGGCCAGTTTAGTTGGGAATAGTCTTACTGTACGAACAGTTATCGAAACTGAAATATAATACGTTACACTTTAGGAACATCCAGGAAACACGAACATCCAGGAAACATAGTTCGAAATAACGCTTCTCTGATCGCTTAGCGTCAGAACTTGTTCCATTTGCTCAAGTTGTGTTTTTTTCCATGAGCAACGTATGAGCTATATCACACTTACCTATAATCTCAGTACAATTAGCTTATCTCCTTGATATAACTTGTAGCAATATGAATACTTCAGAATTATCTTCATCGATATTCTCTAACATGATTGGATGCGCACCGTATTTTTGGGGCACAACTTCACGAATGGCAATGATTACAGACTCTGTATTGCACACAGAGTCTGTTATCACGGACTAGACTAACCATGCATGTAAGACTTTAGCAGCTTCCCTAGCAAGGCTTCACCCGCTTTGCTGAGGAAGACGAATTTTATGTAGGCCTACTTACATGGGACACGTTTATTTTGAAAATATAGTGGATATTGTTATTTTATTAAAAATCGATTATCGATGAAAAGGGCTACTTAAAATACTTAGGCTATACTTATAACCTTAATACTTAAATATTATTGCTCTGCATAGCGACGAAACTAGCATGGTACATTTAGTTTTCGTTGCTAATATATTATTCAGACCAAAACGTGTCAGGCCGAAATCTAAAATATGCGGTAAATTAATATCTGGAATCTATCGCTTTCAAATATCAGGTCCTATTTATTAACATGCATGGTAACTGTCAACATAGTATGTAATTACTACTGTTTGGCTTTGCATGGAAGAATTGACTGCCCCTGCTGAAAACTTCAGCTGCGATAAAAGCAGCGCCGACATTCGTGAATGACCTCCAGTCTGTCTGACCTAGAATATCAGTCTATGCTGTTTCACGCGGAATAACCCACAGCCAAATCCCACGACGGCGAGACTAATTTACGCTGAATGTGATTCGTGGACCGCGGAAGTGATGTACGTCGTGTCGGTGTGAGGTGCAAGCGCGGCAGTGTTGACAAGAAACCGGTTCTCCACTGCAGCATTGCCGTGCGATATAGCTTTAGCCAGGTGGTGGGCCGACACACAGTGAATAAACGCAAGATGAATTCTTCATGTTTGCCAAAGTGTGGAGCCTCGTGTATCCGTGCGGAGAGGGATATATCGTAATTACAAACAAGTGGAGTTAACGACAGCCAGCATCTCGCCTCGCCTAGGTGTCGGCCACAGACGCCACCCAGAGAAAATATCTTTTCAAATAACTTATCTCTGCAAATGACGTTGCGGAGTATGCAAGTTGACGCCGTAGTTTGGCGACTGAACGTTGAGAAAAACAACTTTGAGAAAAAAATGGCCACATAAATCGAGCCCATAAGTGGAAATAGAACAGCAATTATGCTGGGTATACTAGATGGATGGTGCAGGTGCTGGGTCAGATTGTAAACCGACCCAAAACCTGCACCATCGATCGATAAATATCCAGATGAATATTGCTCCTTCGCATGTACACCATTGTGAGATGAATATCACGTCTTCATCCGTCTTTATAGATCTAAGTGATTGTCATCTGCCTGGATGCTCAATACGCAAACGTGATGACTGGCAATATTCAATCCGTTTGTGTTGTAATATTTTTTTTCATATGCCGATAGCTCTGAATTAATTTATTCTAAATGCATTAGACACATGACAGTAGAATATTATTAAAGCGAAACAATCAGGCTAAAATGATTTAAAAAATCAGTATTTTTATATTTGGGCTATACCCAAATATTTTGAGTTTTCAACGGAACTTTAAACTTATTATTCTTGGCACGTTTTTGTAAGACGCTATTTCTCCTTGAGTTTTAATCTAATCTACTTGATATTTTGACACAACATTTCCAGATTAGTCATGAGGGGTTCTATGATTTTTCTAAGACATCCGTTTTCCGGATTAATCCGGGATTTCTGGATCACTATACTCTTGAATGGAAAAGGCAGTTTCTGCTTACTTGTAAAGTGAGCAGATACCGCACTATGCTGCTCTTCAAATGCAAAAGGCAGTATCTGCTAACTTGCAAAGTGAGCAGATGCTGTCTTTTGGCTTGCACGGCAGTTGGCCTATAATTGGGTCTAATGCTGGTTCAATAGTGGGTGATTCTCCATTCATTGCCAGGAGGGTGAACAGGACGCCCCTATGTCCAGACCTACTCCACCCTTTAGTCTCTAGATTTGATAATAAAAATACATTTATCCAATGTTTCAATTCCGGGCCAGCGTCGCAGACGGTGGCCCAGTATTGAACCAATATTGTGTATTTGGTATGGACAGTTGATACCTTATAAATGCTACAAATAAAATAAAAGTTGCAATTATTGTCAAACACAAAACGTTGAATCAATGTTGTTTTAATGTTGGGCTAACGTTGCGGATAGTGATACAACACTAGACAGAGAGACAAGTCAATGTGTGTACCGTGTACCCTGAATGCGATTCCATTTGACAAACAAATATATATCTATTTAAAACTGCAAAAGCTCAGTGGGGACTTCTAAAATTTGAAGCCTGAAGTCCGAAGTTTAAAATTAAAAAACTCGTACACGAAATTCCAATCAATCTGTCATAATAAAAATAACCCAACCAAATTCAAAATGGCCACCACAAAAACTCATAAAACCTAGCCCAAATATTATTGTTACTTGAAAAGTCTCAATTCATGTCTAGTTATTTTCGCTTTTTAATATGGCCATATCATGTGAACATTAGACTAGAAAGTTTATTTTTTGTGTGTTTTGTTTGCTTGTTTTTGTCATTCGATTTTAGTGTAAATAGTAACACTATTTAAGGATTATTTTATGCAATAACTGTTTACTTTAATTCAATTTAATTCGACTTACATGTGATTTTTTCTAAAGGCTCACGAAAAAGTTGGCAACCACAAAGTGACTGCCTATTGGTGCCGCAAAGAATGGTCCAAAACAGTGTACGAGAAGACGTACGAAGTGGGCATGATGATCTTGATCCTGGTGGCCCCGCTGCTCATTATGACGTTTGCCTACGCCAGCATCTGTCAGGAGCTGTGGCTGATGTCCTCTCGCAGGGTGTCCATGAGAGCCGAGACGTGAGTCCTCATCATCCGCCCTGGCCAAACAGCAGTAACTACTTAGTTGAAAAGTAAGCAGTTACAGCCTACTTCTCAAGTGGGTAATTACTGCTGTTTGCCTCGGGGCATTCTTGTATACTTTCAGGGCGTGAGACATATATTTGTATATAAGTTTAGTCGGTAAGTGCTAAAAATGATTTTTATAACCATGAAAACGTACATATCACTGCAAAACATTTAGTATTGTTTGTAATAACTATAGACACACGAATGTTGTTGACACAGGCATGAAGGTGTGGGTCGCCACTTATTGAATGCTGGTGACACAGGCATGTAGGTGTGGGTCGCCACTCATTGAATGGTGTTGACACAGGCATGTAGTTGTGGATCGCCACTCATTGAATGGTGTTGGCACAGGCATGTAGGTGTGGGTCGCCACTCATTGAATGATGTTGACACAGGCATGGAGGTGTGGATCGCCACTTATTGAATGGTGTTGACACAGGCATGTAGTTGTGGATCGCCACTCATTGAATGGTGTTGACACAGGCATGTAGGTGTGGGTCGCCACTCATTGAATGATGTTGACACAGGCATGTAGTTGTGAGTCGCCACTTATTGAATGGTGTTGACACAGGCATGTAGGTGTGGGTCGCCACTTTTTGAATGGTGTTGACACAGGCATATAGGTGTGGATATCCACTTATTGAATGGTGTTCACACAGGGATGTAGTTGTGGGTCGCCACTTAATGAATGGTGTTGACACAGGCATGTAGGTGTGGGTCGCCACTTTTTGAATGGTGTTGACACAGGCATATAGGTGTGGATATCCACTTATTGAATGGTGTTGACACAGGGATGTAGTTGTGGGTCGCCACTTTTTGAATGGTGTTGACACAGGCATGTAGGTGTGGGTCGCCACTTATTGAATGGTGTTGACACAGGCATGTAGTTGTGGGTCGCAACTTATTGAATGGTGTTGACACAGGCATGTAGGTGTGGATATCCACTTATTGAATGGTGTTGACACAGGCATGTATTTGTGGGTCGCCACTTATTGAATGGTGTTGACACAGGCATGTAGTTGTGGGTCGCCACTTATTGAATGCTGGTGACACAGGCATGGAGGTGTGGGTCGCCACTTTTTGAATGGTGTTGACACAGGCATGTAGTTGTGGGTCGCCACTTATTGAATGGTGTTGACACAGGCATGTAGTTGTGGGTCGCAACTTATTGAATGGTGTTGACACAGGCATGTAGGTGTGGATATCCACTTATTGAATGGTGTTGACACAGGCATGTATTTGTGGGTCGCCACTTATTGAATGGTGTTGACACAGGCATGTAGTTGTGGGTCGCCACTTATTGAATGCTGGTGACACAGGCATGGAGGTGTGGGTCGCCACTTTTTGAATGGTGTTGACACAGGCATGTAGTTGTGGGTCGCCACTTATTGAATGGTGTTGACACAGGCATGTAGTTGTGGATCGCTACTTATTGAATGGTGTTGACACAGGCATGTAGGTGTGGATATCCACTTATTGAATGGTGTTGACACAGGCATGTAGGTGTGGTTCGCAACTTATTGAATGGTGTTGACACAGGCATGTATTTGTGGGTCGCCACTTATTGAATGGTGTTGACACAGGCATGGAGGTGTGGGTCGCCACTTATTGAATGCTGGTGACACAGCCATGTAGTTGTGGTTCGCAACTTATTGAATGGTGTTGACACAGGCATGTAGTTGTGGGTCGCCACTTATTGAATGGTGTTGACACAGGCATGTAGTTGTGGGTCGCCACTTATTGAATGGTGTTGACACAGGCATGTAGTTGTGGGTCGCCACTTATTGAATGGTGTTGACACAGGCATGTAGTTGTGGATCGCCACTTATTGAATGGTGTTGACACAGGCATGTAGGTGTAGGTCGCCACTCATTGAATGGTGTTGGCACAGGCATGTAGTTGTGGGTCGCCACTTATTGAATGGTGTTGACACAGGCATGTAGTTGTGGATCGCCACTTATTGAATGGTGTTGACACAGGCATGTAGGTGTAGGTCGCCACTCATTGAATGGTGTTGACACAGGCATGTAGTTGTGGGTCGCCACTTATTGAATGCTTGTTACACAGGCATGTAGCTATGAGTCGCCACTCATTGAATGGTGTTGAAACAGGCATGTATGTGTGGGTCGCCAGTCATTGAATGGTGTTGGCACAGACATGTAGGTGTGGGTCGCCACTTATTGAATGCTTGTTACACAGGCATGTAGTTATGAGTCGCCACTCATTGAATGGTGTTGAAACAGGCATGTAGGTGTGGGTCGCCACTCATTGAATGGTGTTGGCACAGACATGTAGTTGTGGGTCGCCACTTATTGAATGCTTGTCACACAGGCATGTAGTTATGAGTCGCCACTCATTGAATGCTGGTGACACAGGCATGTAGTTGTGGGTCGCCACTTATTGAATGGTGTTGGCACAGACATGTAGGTGTGGGTCGCCACTTAATGAATGGTGTTGGCACAGACATGTAGGTGTGGGTCGCCACTTAATGAATGGTGTTGGCACAGACATGTAGGTGTGGGTCGCCACTTATTGAATGGTGTTGGCACAGACATGTAGGTGTGGGTCGCCACTTATTGAATGCTTGTTACACAGGCATGTAGGTGTGTGTCGCCACTTATTGAATACTTGTTACACAGACATGTAGTTATGAGTCGCCACTCATTGAATGGTGTTGACACAGGCATGTAGGTGTGAGTCGCCACTTTTTGAATGGTGTTGACACAGGCATGTAGTTGTGGGTCGCCACTCATTCACAGCTGATAATATGAACACTTATTTGAGAACACACATATTCCCCTAGTGGAAAGCGGGCATGCCTGTTCAAGATCATGGTAATCATGGCATTTGTTGTCATCAAATAACAGGCCGCCCATATATGACCCCAATACAAAAACGTGTCTTTGGTATTAATCATCCTGGCCATTTGAGTGGTCAGCCCCTATTATTTGCTGCTAGCCAATTATAGTTCGTTCGTGGGCTTGTTCAACTCAGATTAACCATGTGGGGGTGAATATGGGATGAGATAATTTATTTTTATCTGTCTCTTATTGCTGTAACCTTGCTAACTTTTATAATTATTTTGGACACTTATTTTGTCAATATCTTGTTTTACGGATGATGTTGCAAATGTCAGTGGGCATGCTTCGTTCTATGATATATATTTGTGGTTGTGAAATACATTGGAATATTCATGGTGTTGACGATATAATTATATTTATAAATTCAGATTTTTCTGTGCATTTTGTTTCAAACATAATAAAATCTACTATTCTGGCGTTATTTAAAATACAACAAGATAAATTAAGCGCTTGACGAACATTACAAAATAAGTAATTAATGATAATCTAGGGAGCAGCATGATGGTTGCCCAATATAAATTAAGTAGATTAATTAAGCGCTACATTGCCGTATAGTCATGTATTATTCATGTCTCCATTTTATATATAATCCATCAGAGTGATGAGTAATATATATCGGTAACTTGTATTATACATTACCAAACATAATGGAAACAGAATCTGCGAAACTGATCATCGAGTTCGACTGTTTCTGTGATATTGTTTTACATCAGTGATACAGTAAACGATATATCGCAGTTTTCAAAGATGCCGAACTAATATGCAATAACATAGCTTCATTCTGTTAGAATTACTACTATATACGCTATAGATGACGTGAAATCAGGTGATACTTTATAGTAAAATAATGGATTATGATAAATTTCTCTCTTTGTCAAGTCCTTGTAAATTTTGTTGTGTAAAATGTAATATGTACACTTTTCAAGTTATTTCATTATTTATTATAAAGGCATGGTCATTTATGGACACAATAATGATAAAGAAAACACATCAATACAATAACTGAAGGTCCTTCTCAAAATTAAACACACTCGAAAATGAGATAGTATTTCTTTTTTCCACAGAGCTTGTATCCTCAAACTATTTATCTTCATTTTCTGCCACCGCCAATCGCTTCATCTATGCATTATTCATTCGTGGATGAGCTATGAGAGAGTCCAATGTCGACTCTGGGCTGACGTTGTTTGTGGCTGTAAAAACACTGAGCCAACGTTGTTTGGATGGGTTTCAGACAAACCATGAGAATGGTGCAGCCTCAGTCTAAAATCTCGGGCGAGCTGCAGGCAGCACGAGAGCAACATCTGCAATCTGAAGCAACGGCGGCGTGCGGGAAGAGATTGAGTGGAAAGAAGAAGAAATCCGCGGACGATGATCAAACTAGACGACAGGTAAGTGTCCCATCCTGTGCGGCCCATGAATGGCTTGATTGGCAACAAACCACAATAAATCCCAGCCCGGAACATCCCTCCTTAACGATGTTAACGCTTTCAACACTAGGCATTTTACCATTGATATTATTTTAAGGTCCTCCCATTTCCTTTAAAAAGTTTTCTGATGAATATGATATGAATCCTATAACTATCGGTGTGCTGAATGTCATGGCATACAAAAGTGTGATTTGGTGCTCAAGGTCACTTCTGACTCATCTGCACATCTGACTCATGTGTGGAAATGGCAAAAATAAATAGAACATTTCAAGATTATGGATTGTTTGTTTTGTTGAATGAATGAATGAATAGTATAGCTGTCTACATGCAATAATGAATAGTTTTGCTAAAACCACCCTTCTGGCTGGTTTATTCTAACGTTTAACAAGTTTAATTTACAAGATGGCTGGCTGACTTCCTGTTTAGTAATTTGTTCATAACTATTTATTTATCGTAACACATTTGACAAACAATCATGTTTGTGGTGTCACTTCCCAACGCAAGCATGTTTCGTGTCGATTAAAAATTAGTAAAAAGCTGCGTGAAGCTGATTTACCATTCAACATTCAGATTGAGAAAGTGTGAAGTTGGTTCAATATTCAACATTCGCAAATGTATTTTAATATTTCAAAAAAACATTATTTTAGCATAACATGCCATAAAACAGGTTTTTTGCTAAATTCCTCAAAAAGTCCCCAGCGGGCCACCCAGAAAAAAATATAATGATTTCGGGAAAAATAAGACAAACAAAAACACTTGTTCAACGAAACCTCTGCCCGCCACAGCACATAATAGACCATAAACATGATAAAAAAAAGTAATTTACACATTTCTCGAAAAGTACACAGTCAATCACCGAGAAAAATATTAACATTTCAGAAAAAAATAAGACAAACAAAATACATTTGCCCTCGGTTGGCCCAACGAAGGGTGGAGTTGCACAGACACAATAAGTTGGCTTTTCAACAGATTTAATGTATCTTTAAACTGTTCAACAACTTCGAAGATGCGTGTGTAGTGACATACATGTAGAATGTGAAGAGAAGAAGCGTTCGTAAAGAGCGTAATCATTTGTCAAGGAAATATACACTTGTAAATTGACTACTAATATAATTTTGTGTACATGAAAATGAATATGGCTTCAAACGAAAGTGTACAAATTGACCACAGCGATACGCTGTTAAACACCGACTTGTGGGTATGTATTTCACATGCTATAATCGTTAGTCTGTTTCAGAGGCGAAAGTACCTTTCCGGGTCTTTGAAACGCCCCCTCAGCGCTGAAAATCGTGTTTTTTATGAGCACCCAACGCAAATGAGCCACCACACAAAAATTAGTTAAATAGGTGTTATAGCAAATGCTTTATCCAACCGAGAGTGAAATAACGAGTTAAATGATACCTTTCTCAAAGCTCTACATAAAACACAGCTATCTAGAAACTCGACATAAGTCGTAAAATATGTGCTATGATGTGTTTTCATTGCACAATAAGTACACTTTTTTCAGTTATCCAAGCCATAACCTCATTATTAAGTAAACTAAAGGTCATAATCTATATAACCACAACACTTTATGAATTTATTTTTATTTTGCATGTTGAATCTATGGGGAAAACAGTAATTAAGGGGACCATTAGTCAAATATCACTAGACAACTCCTCCTCGCAGACAATGGCAAATCCCTTTCACAGTCTGCAAATATACTGACACCTTCCTTTTTGCGTAATTACGTATTATATATCCTGTACTACGGCGTATGTGACATGTTGGCGAGACGGTGAACTGAAGATGCAACTGATGATGGGCCAGCTTCGAATAGGGTGGTTCAACATTAAACCAGTATTGGGTGGATGTGTCGCGTTTGGTGGGTTGATGTTGAGAATAATGGAGATATAGCAACCTTCTCGGACCCCACAGGTCGCAAACTTATATTATAGTCGGATTCACACCGTGGTGAATTATTTTCTTTTATTTCTAAGTCATCATCTAAGTCATATCATAATATTGTCAAGTCATGGGGCGACTACCACGAAAATGTCATAGAAGCATATTGTATAACCCTATTTTAAAAGTTAGTCTATTTAGCATGTCGTATTTAACAAAAATGTCGCCCTCTATAAACCCATTAGCTGCGTCCAAGAATTTCATTACGTGTCAAGGGTATCAGTCACTTCGACACAGGCAATTTCGACACAGTGCAATTTCGACACAGAAACATGTTTTCGTCCAAAAATGTGGGAGTCATTTCGACAAAGGTTTGGACGTTTCAACACACTTGCTGAAAATGTAATTTTATGTAGCTATCCAGGTTGACATTCCGTGGATTTTGCCATAGGTCATATTAAAATTCCACAAACCCATCTAATTTGCATAAATGTGCATGAATTGACATAAATTAGCATATTTAAATCCATCAATCTTAAGAATGCTCTAACTTTTCAAGCAAGGTGTTTCGGGTGTCTATAATCAGGTTTTCCACAAAAAGGAGGTCGTTTCACTGCATTTTGAAGACCACAGCAAAACTTAATCTTCATAAATTACCATAAATTAACATAATTCATGCAAAAAAATTAAAAAAAGCTATATTTTTTCAATTAAGTCACCGACAGAGGTGATTTTGGTAGCTATACCCATGCTTTCCACAACATGGAAGTCGTTCCACTACCTTTTGAAGACCTCGGATCAACCTAATTTGCATACATTAGCATGAACTAACATATTTAAAGCCAAAAAAACCTATCAAATGCTGTAATTTAAGACCAAGTCAACCACAGTGATGTGCTCGATGCCTATACTCGGGGTTTTCACCCCATGGAAGTCGTTTCAAGACATTTTAAAGACCTCGGATTAACCTCATTTGCAAAAGTTGACATAAATCAGCCTAATTAAAGTCAAAACCAATATAATGCTGTTCTAAAACTTCGAAAAATGTTAAGAGTATTCTCGCCCCATGGCTATGGTCAAGTGTTTGAGCAAAATGTCATGGAAATTAGTTCAAAATTGACTGAGGAATCAGCAAAATTCGTTCGCCCTGGTTGACGCACGTCATTATGAGAATCACAACCGTGGCATGTTATATGTACTTGTACTCACAAAATAATTTATTGCCGTGTATTTCGTACATTTTCTGAGGAACTGTCTGTAGTACCCATGTTGAAAAAAACAATGCAATACCATATTTGTGTTGTTTACTGTAAGGAGTACCATCTAACAGTTTTAAGAAATAAGCAAAACGATATATTATTCATTGGAAAATTGTCTTCTGCAATTAATTTGAACAATGTATGGGATTCCACAGGGCACTTCGCCTGCAGCATTTTCTAAAACTGTCGGTAATACGTGTTTTATGTTTTATACGATGTCATCTGTTATGTTATTTGTTTCTGTTTCATCTGTTTGTACTTTGATGTTCTTGGTGCTGAAATGAATGCTTGCTTATTATTTTGTAGAATGATATGTGTGATCGTGTGTAATGTTTGAAGAAAGATTCACGCTGTGCTTTAAGGTGGTTGGTGAATTCTCAAATGTAGAAATATATGTTTTCGTTTTTTTCGCTTACTGGGTATGTTGATCCCCGGGCGTGGCCTCTTTCCTGTTTGCAACGATGTCCAAATTTCTATGTGTTTTTTGGCTGCCCCATTGCTCATCACCATCAGCCATATTGATGTGGCCAAACGTTACTGTAATGAGAAAATATGCGTTTCCAATAGGCACAAAAAGTATATGTATTCAGGTAAAAACTGGAGATTTACACAATGTCTACAAGGCTCAGTTTCATAAAGGTTGTTTCATATTTAAAATTTTAGATATACATTAGCATATCAGATTATGAATAATGTAAGTATTATTAGCAGTTTAGTTGTGTAATTGAGTATATGAAAGTACTCCTATATTAACATCGTGTACACAAGTAACCAGAGGAAGCGTTGCAATAAACTGCGAGGAGGAGTCTTCAAAATATTTCACTATACCTTTATTTTATTGAATTCTGATATTAAACGATCATTTCCAACCGATTCCTAGGATTGTAAATATTTACCGATGTTGTATCTTTGTAATAATTGTATCTGGGCAATTCTATTGAATAGTATGAACATAGAAAAGGGAAATATAATAGGTAGCATACTCAAACTATTACCGATTTTTCATGTTTACATTAAACACAGCCTGTTGTCACTGCTTATGTCGAGTCCACAGCTTTCAGACGACTGCACGAGGGACATATATTAGGCTTTTAAAATTGCAATGTTTGTTCACAGTTGGATAAATGTAAAATGAAACATAAATACCTGCTCATTTGCTGAAAATATGGGTTTTTATTACGTCGCCTCGTGTTTTTAGACTCGGAGGCGGACGTTTCTCCTGCAAAAGGGATGTTTAGCCTCTGAAACGGACTAACGATTATAGCATGGTTATTTACATTTAAAGTATGCCAAAGATTAGTGAAATACAGCTAGCTGAATATGTCTACGACGCATTGGTCAGTAACTATAATGAACAACTTGTAGCAGTGAACGACATATTGGGTACACAATATATACAATCAAAACAAACTTGGCTGGTTTATTCAGCGAATCACGCAGCTAAGGTCAATTTAATAGGACTGTCCTACATTCTCATTGAAAGTAGACTATATATTGTTTCTGATTTTCCTAGAAGAGGACTAGATATTAAACGTATTCGAATTTCCATTCCCCGAACACCAATATAAGTGAAAAATGTAGAAATTGAACAGTGGATATCAGAGTAACCCCAAAACCTAAAGCTAATCGACTTATCGCTGAACCATAATTTAGATCGGGTTGTTTATAAGCCGACTGGAGGAGATAGGATCCTTGACCTACTTTTTATCAACGATAAATCAAGTTTTCAGAAAACCGAAATTTTACCAGGTATAGGGAAATCAGACCACGAAACTGCGACGCAGAAATTGACATTCAGCCACACACACCGTGTTTCGAAACCAAAGCATAATATATTTTTATACCAAAGGGCAAATTGGGACGGCTTGACATCTAAATTAAACTCCCTATACACAAAAATCAAAACCAAATACCAATCATATTCGGCAAACGACTTGTGGCCCTCTTTCAAGACAACTTCTGGCATGGACGAATTTATACCTAAGAAACATATCAATAATAAGCACCAGCTCCACTGGGTCATGCATAAGATTAAGAAAATGATCAGAAATAAAAACAAAATTCACTCGAAACTAAAGTCATCAAAATTTGCCAAAATTATGAGACAATATGAAGCAATCAAGCATCGCTCACAAAAAGACATGATAAATGCCTATTGGATATACATTGATAACATAATCGACTATTTGGAAGAAGATAACATCTCAGAAATGAAATCTTTAAACTTATGCGCAAAGACTCATCAGGCGTAGCCCCCCTGCGTAGTGATGGCGACACTTTCACCGATGCCCCCGACACAGCAACCATCCTCAATAATCAATTTAGTTCGGTATTCACCCAAGACCTCGGATGACCAATGCCAGAAAAAAGGCCTATCCCCTTTCCAGCTATGCCTGACATCGATTTATCAACTTCTAGTGTCCAAAAACTCTTAGACAATGTAAAACATCATAAAGCTTTTGGCCCGACTCTATTCCCCCATCGGTTTTGAAAGAACTCAGTAAAGAAATTGCTCTTTTATTACAAATTATTTTGCGCCGTTCCCTTAGGCCTACAACTGGTCAGGTCCCAGAAGACTGGAAAGACGCTAATGTAGCTCCAATTTTTAAGAAGGGTGATAGGCATAAACCGAGTAATTATCGCCCTCATTGACATGCATATCATCCCAAATTATGGAGCACATTATTGTTAGTAATCTGATGAAACACCTAGATATTCGGAGCATTTTTTACCTCTCCAGCATGGCTTTCGTCGAAATCACTCTTGCGAATCCCAGTTTATTTCCCTTTTCTAGGACCCAGCCAGTTGTACAACACAAATAGACACAACATGCTTATCATGGACTTTAGCAGAGATTTTGATGAAGTCCCTCATAAGCGTCTAAATTATAAACTCAGCTGGTACGGCATGCAAGGGTACACTCTTTGGTGGATATCGAACTTCTTTTCCACTAGATTTCAGAGAGTAGTTCTGAATGAGGCCTCCTTTGATAGTGCTCCTGTATTGTCTGGTGTGCCCCCATGGTACTGTCCTGGGGCCCATTCTATTCTTAATTTACATGGTGGGGTTGTAAATAGTACAGTCCGGTTGTTTGCGGATGACTGTATCATTTACCGCTCCACCAGTAACAAAAAAGACACTGATCTACTGCAGTCTGATCTCGATGCTGTCGGCTCCTGGGAAAACACTTGGCTGATGCAATTCAATGCAGACAAGTGTTTTATCATGAGAACCGACAAAGGTAAAAAAAAAAATTAACAAATACCTCGGCCTCACGCTTACTTCAGATCTGTAATGGGAAACCCACATCAGTAACACTATCAGAAAAGCCAACAGTATCCTCGGCCTCCTTAGAAGAAACCTTAAGACAGCATCCCAAACTCTAAACACACAAGCATATCCATCCCTAGTAAGGCCTCATCGGGAATACCTCGGGAATACCTCGGCTGGGAGTCCCTTGCTGCCCGTCAAAACAAGATGAGGCTACAGGTGATGTACTGTATATCTCCATAGACCTCTAGCCATGGACTACTAACTTGAAATCTCACGACACTGATTCATGTGTTCATGTGTGGGAGCTTCCGTCTGCGAGAATTGGCGAGAGAAGGGATAGTTTACTTCCGCTGTAAACAGTCAACCATGTGTTTTTGCATCATTATCCTTCGGTATGTTAACATTTTAACATTGTGTTGATCCCTATTTCACTCACAGTCAAATTATTGATTAACATCAATATATTTCAAATCCTGACAAATGTATTCGATAATTAATAAATAAATTATAGTAGTTCCTTCTGCTGCATTATCAGAAGTATTTAAGTGTTACAACAAGAATAAAACATCAAAGTATATAAAATATTCTTCTCTCGTGAAAATGTGCTATCGTTCAGTGCACATGTGGGGTCTATATATGTATTTAATTCAATATGACAATTGTCTGAATTAAGGTCTACTGACATGCTGGCTTGGTAATTACAGTCATGTTTGAAACAGCTTCACTTTGGCGTCTAATTTAAATTGTAAACCTTAATTGTCATTGTTTTCAATGTATATACTGAGCATAAGCATACACAATACATCATTTTGAACAATTAGTTGGTTCAGTAATTTAAAT
This sequence comes from Flabesymbios commensalis, assembly GCA_964017125.1. Taxonomy (NCBI): domain Eukaryota; kingdom Metazoa; phylum Annelida; class Polychaeta; order Terebellida; family Flabelligeridae; genus Flabesymbios; species Flabesymbios commensalis. Next base: position 70,735,211 of record OZ024902.1, read on the forward strand.
TAAAAAAACTAGCCCAAATTACTCCCCTATTGAGCCAATGAAAAACATAAATTGACAGCAGGAAAGGTAGACCGGAAATCAGTTATCCCTTTTCACGACGATCTTGCGCCAGTTGATAGTCCATATCTAGAGGTCTATGATATCTCGTACACCTGCAGGAGACGCCTGGTAGAGGTGGCTGACTATGTCCACAAGACAGACACGTGGGTTCCACCGTGGAGGTATATTCCTCTGAGCCCATCGAATAATGTCTATAACACCATCCCCATATGGAACAACCTCCCATTAGAGGTTGTTTCTGCCCCAAATATCCCCACCTTCCACCGCTGCCCCACTAAGCTTTAGACTGGGAGGTTTTTCAGCCCACTGCACTGCACTGTATTGCATTTTGTAACCCCCGCTTTCTTTGGGTTACATATTACCACATTGTACAGCACCACCACTTTTTACTTCCCGCCTTGCGCAGCGCACGTAACTTAGCGTAACGTAGCGCTTAAAGATAGAGTAACGTTATAAACTCGCATGCGTGTAAGCCTTCAGCATACAGTACAGTGTGGTTGATTCAGTAACCTGATTACAAAACTGGATACTACTTTAACGAGACACTCACCCAACGCTGTTTTATTCTTAGGCCAACGTCTGCGACGCTGGCCCAACATTGAACCAGCATTGGAGAAATGTACAATGTTTTAGAGAAAGTCCTCCTGCCCAGCAAACACAAAACATTTGTATAACATGTATACAACGTCGGCCCAACGTCTTCGACCTTCGTCCAACATTGTATAAAGTCATACAAATGTTGTGTGTTCACTGGGTGTCGGTACAAGCGTGGGGTCAACCAGTTTCGAGATACCCACAGTAATACAGTCAGTTTGTGTCCAAAACAAGGCCCAGCTAAGATCCATGACTAAGGGCTTTGAGATTCGATGGAATTGTGACTCATAGATGTCGCTCAAGTACATGAACTTGCTGTGATTTGAGAACTTGCTCTTAATGAGGCTTTGGGTATGAAACGCATATTTAGTATTATAGTTCAATAGTTCAATAGTTTATTGTCACAGAAAGAAAAACAAACAACTAAATATAAGTACAATGTATCAATACATCATATTATGCCAAGTGACAAAAAGGAACTGACGCCCAGTGGCGTATGCGTCCTCACAAATTAAACCAAGAAAACATTACCCGGTTTTGTAGAAAAAAATGTGCGCAAAGTGCAAAAAAAACATATAAGCCTGCACCCAGCAAACACGGGACGCCGTCCCCTGTTGGGCCAACGCTGGGCCAACGTCGTAGACGGTGGACCAGCGCTGGCCCATCACCGAGACAACGTCCCGTGTTTGCTGGGTATTCATGACATTTTACCGATCTCTAAAGAGCTCAATAAAATAATGATGCAATAGCCAACACTATTGACAATATAAAAATGATAGGACACAGTCGAAACTAAAGTTATTAACAATATTATTAATACGTTGGTAATATAAAAACATTAAACACAGTATAACAAATAGAAAAAACATACTCATTTTTTTATTTTCCCGAAAATATGAAATATGATAACAGACACGGACAAAAACCATGTTAACACACCCGGAATATTATAAAATTATAATTAGTTTGTTATTATATATTTTTTAGATGAAATTTAAAAGTATTAAAACTGCACGAATTATCAATCAAATCTGTAATCGAATTCCATACAATAGCACCATTATATTTCATTGATTTTTGCCCTGCTGACTTCCTACATCGCAGAGGACGAAGATGATTTCCAATGGGGTACGAATGACAGTCGTCATTTGTCACAAAATAATTTTCAAATATAACAGGCAATTAACCTTTTACGTACTTAAACATAAATAATATTACCTTATATTTACAAAGTTGAAATATATTCAAAATATTCAACCTCTCAAAATAAGGTGACGTATGTGTTCTAAATGGAAGCGATTTTAAAATTCTAATAATGCGTTTCTGTAATATAAAAATAGAATTAAGATTTCTCTCGTTAGTTCCTACCCAGACCTCTAAACAGTATGTACAGTGCAACCTGTACATACCGGACCCTGTACAAACCGGAATCCTGTCGGGTAAATAAACCATAATAGAGAGTTATTAATGTATCAATACTAAAACAAATTCTACACTTTCTAATAATTCCAGAACATATGGCAAGTTTTATTTTTAAATTGTTTAAAATGCTCAGACCAGTTTAATTTCTCATCAATAATAACACCCAAAAATTTAGTATGTGAAACTCGAGAAACTGGTTGATTATCTATTACTATATCATTTGTATTTACTATTGGCTTATTGGAAAAACTAAATATAATAAAATGAGTTTTTTTAACATTAAGAAATAACTGATTGACATTTAGCCATATTACTATTTTTTTTTATTCCGTGTTCATTAAAAAAATAGATTCTCTATATTTTTACCTGTAACAAACATATTTGTATCGTCAGCGTAAAGTAAAGAAAGCAAAAGTGAGGATACATTACACAGATCATTTATGTACATAAGGAATAACAAGGGACCTAAAATAGATCCTTGTGGGACTCCACAATTAACTTTCTTATAAGGCAAATCAAGCTTGTTAAAAGATACATATTGTTTTCTGTCGTATAAATAATTTGTAATCCAAACATGTGCCATACCTCTAATGTCGTATTTATATAATTTATCCAAAAGTATTGTATGATTTACAGTATTAAAAGCCTTACAGAGGTCTATAAAAACACCGAGAACAATTTCACCTTCAGAGCTTTTAAAATCTTATCAATTAAGAAAACCAATGCTGTATCTGTACCAAAACCTTGTCTGAAACCGAACTGATATGTATATAATAAATCATATTTTTGTATAAAAGAGAATAATCTAACATACATAACACGTTCAAATACTGTTGAAAAAAAGGCAATACTGAGACGGGTCTATAATTTGTGCAGAATCACCTCTTTTAAAAATAGGAATAACTTTGGCTATTTTAAGCTCATCAGGAAAAACTCCTTGTGTAATGGATACGTTGAGTAAATGTGTGAGTGGTAATAAAAGTACATCAGACGTATCTTTTATGACATTTGACTGAAAATTATCCCATCCAGGACTATAATTTTTTAAATACATAATTATTTTGGAGACTTCCTCCTTGCAAACACTTTCCAAAAATATTGAAACGGGATTTTTTTTTTATAATTTTAGTTGGATCCGTCTTACTCTTCGGAATTTTCGAGGCAAGTTCGGAAGCTACATTTACAAAATATTTATTGAAATGTTTAGCAATGGTAATGTTGTCAGTGACAGTACTACCATTGATGACAAATTTACTACTTGAGAAACTTTTTTTCTTTTTATTTATTACATCTTTAATAATAGACCATGTTTTCTTCTGATTATTTTTATTGTCTATAAGTAATCTTTCATAGTATGTACGCTCGGTCCGTCGTAATAATCTAGTTAACATATTTCTATATATTATTATGGAATAGGGCCTTGGCCTACCCACGGGCACTATTGCATTCTGGGGGACCCTTGTCCCGCGAATTTTGACAGTTGACCATACCTTTAATTAATACTACAATTGAGGAGTGCACGCTGTTATCCATAAGAAGAAGAAGAATAAGAGAGTATGGGGAGATGTCGCACCAGAACAGTGGGCGCTGGTCAAGAAATGGTCACATGACTCCATGGTCAAACATCTGTAATCTGGTAACCGTTTCTGCTTGTTAAATCGCTCCATAAAGCCATACCAATATATGTGATTTATAAGATGCCGGGCCCAAATAAACAACATGAACCCAGGATTGATTGACTTAAAAATAATGGTATGCCTTGAGGGTCAAGATATTAATTGCAGCTCGTGTTTGTCTGATGATCACGAGGTTCAAGAGTGCCCAGTTGTCTAATGAGAGTGATTAGAGATCTAAGAGAGTGGTCAAAATAAAAACATAACAGCGGGCAATGAACAAAGCAGATTGGACACGGTAGTTGTAGTGCCTAGAAGGGTTCAACATCTCAGATACCCACTATAGTACGCTGAAAATCTACCAAGGAGAACAGTGATGTGCAGAGTAAAAACCAGGAACAACAAACACAACTAAAGAGACCAATGGTATTTTCGCCGCCCAGCACAGAGAAAGAAAGTAAACAGAATAAACAGGAAAAGTCAAAGAAGAAATCAGATGATAAAACAAAGAAATAGACTGTATATAATATAATTCTTAAACAATAGAAATGAGTATTAAAATAAGAACAGTAAATGTTAGAGGTCTTAGGAATAAACGAAAACGGTTAGGTATATTCAGACAATTAAATAGAGATAAACGTGATATTATGCTAGTACAAGAAGCACATACCACAAATGTTGATATAAATGTATGGGTAAATCAATGGGATGGGGATATTGAAGCTGTGAGTGGTCTCAAAATTAGATCTCAAAATTAGTGACGTGAAAAAAAAATTAGAGACATGAAACATTGCATGCTAAATGATGTAAACGAAATAATTAAATTGCTACAGTTTAAATTAAAAATAAACGTTTTGCGATATTCAATGTAAATGCTCCGAGTGACGCTAAGGAGAAGGGGATTTTTTTAATAGCTAGTGTGATTATGAGAAATGTTGATATTTCAAAAAAAAATGTGATTGGATGTGGGTGTATCAATGCTGTAATGGATAATAATATGATATAATATCTGGTGAAAAGCATGATGGGAATGTTGTGAATGCTATGATAAGCATGGTTCATGAATAAGTGTGCGTTAATCATAGACCCGTGGATAAATTTGTATTCCGGTAAAAAATAATTCACTTAGAAACGAAACAATCCATTTATTTCTAGAAGGTTAGACTATATATTTATAAATGAAGTAATGTTAAATAAGATAGCCATGTGTCAAATTAACCCTTTTCATCGCTCAGACCATTGTGCAGATGATGTAACGTTTAGTTTTTCAACAAAAGCAAGATGAAAGGGGTACTGGAAAATGATTGATAGCATGTTAAAATAAATTGCTTATGTAAACTTGATTAGTAAGGTAATAGATAACACCGCTCAAATATTTTCTTCTGTGTGTGATCCCCAAGTTTGATGGGATGTTTGAAAATAGCAATATAAAAATAAATATAAAATATCAGAAAAATCCAAAAGAGAGAAAAAAACATTATTATATTACTTGAGAACAAACTGAAAACTCGCGAAAAATCAAAATGATCGATTGCGTGAAAAATATGATGATATTAAAGCTGAATGTGACTTACTAACTGAGATACAGACAAAAAGAGCTCAAATAAGAGCTAGTGTTATATGAATTGAGGATGGAGAAAATAACAACTCTTATCTTTTTTAAATTTAGAAGAGGCCAGTTGCGCTATGAATGCAATATTTATACCTAAACAATCTGACAATACTTTAACTAAATACCCTGATGAAATAATGATTTTTTTAAAGCCTTTGATTTTATTTCGAAATCCTGTGATAACCGTCCTTGAAACATTTAATTTCTCAAAAAATAGTTTTTATCAAATGGGTCGAAGTATTAAACGCAGATTCTAAAAGTTGCGTGTCAAATTATGGACATATTACAGACTGATTTACTCTAGGAAAAGGGATCAGACAAAGCTGTCCATTGAGCGCACTTTTATTTGTTTTGAGTATTGAACTACTTGCATGTAAATTTAGACAAGTAAACATATCAAATGAATATATCTTGTTTTTAATAAAATTGAATTTCGTCTAACATAGTGCGCTGATGATAATACACTATTTTTAATGGATGCACACTCTGTAGAAAATGTAATGAATATATTACAAAAAATTAGAGTAATCAGTGGTTTAGCCTTGAATAAAGCGAAGACGAAAGCAATGTAGTTTAGATGTTATAGAAAGTACTAGGATACATCGGGTGGGATTTTATGGGAAACAGACGGGATTACAATTCAAAGGGTAATTTCAGAAATAGGGGTACATCCGCTGATAACCTAGAAAATTGGGAAAATATAATGCAAGCGATGGAAAAAAGTTTAAATAGTTGGAACAGACGTAATAATAGGGCGAGCTACTATAGTGAAGTCGCTGATATTATCAAAAATACTTCACCTACTTTTGGTATTAATTCCGCCAGAAAATGTGTGAAAAAAAGTTAAGTTCAATAATATTTAGGTTTATATGGAAAAACAAAATACAGAAAGTCAAGAACGTTTGGCAACGTAAATTTCCAGGGTATGTTTTTGATTGGAAATTAGACTCAGACTCAGAATTATTTATTTGACAGAACATTTCCTTAGTACAGAATTTACAGTAAAAAAAGCAAAACAGTCAGGGGATCATTACTATGGCATATGTGTGCTACTGGCGTAAGGGCCACCTTTGGTGTGAATTGCACTCACAGCTCGGGTGTAACAAAAGGAAAAAAATATATAATGACATACAAAGATAACAGTAGTTAGGCAATTTTAATAATGAGAGAAAGTAGATTAGAAGGCGAGCGGTACAAACAAAAAAGAACGTTAACACTATTTACAAAGTTAAACTATGAATGAAGAATGTAAAAACAGACTATAGATACATAGATATTTTGGAGGAACTATTAAATAAAACATGGATCTGGTTACGTATACATTTTCTAGCGAATACGTGTTGTATGTTGGGAACTAGTATGTTGTTTATTTGGCGTGTGTTGTATTAGTGTATATCGCGATTGTGAGTAGCTGTCATAGATTTAAAATAGTGAGGTAAATTATCGTGGGGTAATTTGTAAATAAATTTGAATTGTTGCAATGTGTGTATGTCTGGAATTTTAAATATGTCTAACATTTTGAATAGTGGTTCACTGTGTGCATAGTAGGTACTATTTGTAATTATTCTTACTGCCTTTTTTAGTTATAAGTATCCTATCTAAGTTATTGCATCCCCAAAGTGTAATCACATAGTACAAGTGTGGAAGTATAAGACTATTGTACAATGTTAGAAGAACGTCAGAAGGAATATATTGTTTTAATTTGCTGGTTGTTCCGATTACTTTGTAAATTTTGTTTGTGATTCACGTGGCCTTCCCATTTTAAGTTTTCATGTAAAAGTATGCCCAAAAAATTGAATGAGGTTATGTGTTCGATTTGTATGTTAATAAATTTAATGTTGGTGGATGAGCCTGATATTATGCCATGTGATATATCATGAATTTCGATTTTGCTATATTTAGAGATAATTTATTAAGTTGTAGCCATTCCGTTATTTTCTTTAGTTCTAAATTAATCTTTATAGCGAGTTCACCGACATTCTTTAATTCTTTTTTTTGTGGGCTCATTGATGTTGTGTCATCTGCGTATGTCAGTATTTTAAGGTATTTAGATGTGTGTTGTATATATTTTATGTAAATAATAAATAACAATGGGCCTAATATTGATCCTTAAGGTACACCGGGTATTTTTTATTAGTTTGGAAAGCAGTTCATTATGTGTTCATGAACTTTATTAAAAACCTCGTGTTGTATCACAACAGTGGCTATTACTTAATAATATATATCCTGCAAATATTTTCTTGAAAAAGATAGGTAAAACTCAGTCAGAAAATGTTCAAATTTGTAATGTATGTGATTTTATTGAACATTTGTTCTTTTTTTGTTTGGCCGTAAAGCCTCTGTGGAATTTTACTGAATCACGCTTGCATGTAAAATTAGTCGTAATAATTAACTGGCCATCAGAACGGTAACCATAATTATGACGTTTTAAACAGGTTAATTTTAATAGCAAAATTATGTATATGTAAATTTAAATATGGAGATTGTAGTGATATTATAATATTATTTAAACAACAATGTAGTTATAGTAATATAAAATGGTAAATTTTAAGATCTGGCTACATAAATTGTGTAGAATTACTTTTTATATCAAGATTGTATGTATGTCTAATGTCTAATTGTATGTTTGTCTAATGTTTGATTGCTTGAATAAATTTTATAAGAAAAGAGTGGCCCAACAAACCTTCTACTTGCTACAACATCTAATACACCATAGAAACAGGTCCTTTACACATTTCTCGAAAAAAACCCAGTCAACCGCTGAGAAAAAATATAACATTGCGGGGAAAATAAGACAACAAAATACATTTAGTCCTAAGGTGGCCCAACGAGCCTTCTATTCGCTACATCACGTAATACACCATAAAAATATCACCGGGAAAAAATATTAAAATTTCGGAAAAAAACAGGCATAATACATTTGGTCCTAGGGTGGCCCAACGAGCCTTTTACTCCCTACATCACCTAATACATTATAAAAACAGGTCCTTTACCAATTTACCGAAAAGCCCCCAGTCAACCACCGAGAAAAAAATAAAATTTCGGGACAAATAGGACAAACAAAATACATTTGGTTCCAGGGTGGCCCAAGGAAACTTCTATTCGCCACAGCATCTAATACACTCATAAAAACTAGTGCCTTACACATTTCTCGAAAAGTCCCGAATTGACCAGAGAGAAATTTTTTTTCAATTTCGGGAAAAATAACCACACACAAAATACCTTTGTCCTTGGGTGGCCCAACGAACCTTCTCCTCAGTACAGCAAACACCGTGAAAACAGGGCCTTTACATATTTCTCGAAAAGTATCCAGTCAACCCCCGAGAAAAAAATATTAAAAAATTGAGAAAAAATAAGACAAACAAAATACAATGGGTTCTCGGATGGCCCAACGAACCTTCTACTCGCTACAGCAGATAATACACCATTTACCCACTGCTCGGAAAGTCCCCAGTCAACCTCTGTGAAAAAATATTTAAAAATAGGAGAACATGAGACGAACAAAATACATTGGGTCCTAGGGTGACCCAACGAGCCTTCTACTCGCTACAGCATTCACTCTGATTTGTTAAACGATTATTTTAACAAGCTAGGCCGGAACTGCGCTCACCTTTGCCATGAGTTTTAACCATTTCACAAAAACTTTATGAGTAATTTTCACCCACGTGACGTTTTTGGTCGCGCTAAATTGTTTGTGATAAATTGCCAATCCCATCAAAGTTTCCTCTTTTTTGTCGTAGAAGTGGACATTCATTTTGGGCCTGTATGTCACTGAATTTCATTTGTCATCCAGTAAGCCTAATAGAAAATGCGTTTTTCCTGTTTCATGCGAGTATTAATTACAGGACGTGTGCAGGGATAGAAAACGATGATAAACAACATGGGTGTGTTTGAAACGTAATATCACATCAAGTGCTGACAGGATATGATTTTTGTTTGGGTGGCGGCTTGCCATGCTGCAGGCAGTGGACTAACGTTTACACAAGCACATGCTATATAGTCAGCCAGCCAAGATGTGATATCTTATCAAAAAATGTATCGAAATTGTTTGTTAAAAGCAAACTAGCGCAGTCGTGTAATTAAATAACCCAGGAATGACGTCCAGCCTGCTGACATCATTCATTTTGAACCGAAAATGCCTTAATTAGCAAGAACGAAATAGCCGCCAACTCGCGCTATTGTATGATGTAAATATGATGTGAGGCTATCTTTTTCAATATTTACCATATTCTAATGATTTTGGTGTGTGATATAATCTTGTCGTGGTCAAGAATATGATTATGACGACAAAAACATTACAGTGGTACTTTATGTTTATTAAAATCGTCAGTATGATGTTAGTTATTATTATAGTCGTGTTCCTGACCATGAAAACATTATATTGCACACCAAAATCATTATAATATGATAGTTATACATTATAATATGATAGTTATATCGATTTACATTATATAATAGCGCGAGTTGGTGTCAATTTTGTTTTTTTTCAGACAGACAGACAGATATTCTATTGACATTGATACAAGTCATTACAGATTCAGACTGGGATTCATTTATTTAATCAAATAATAACTTTTACATATTTTGATTAATAGAATAGCAATGATCAGGAGACCTCCACTAAAATTACATTAGAGAGAAAATAATAATTGAATAATAATAATAATAATATTAATGATAATAATAATAATAATAATAATAATAATAATAATAATAATAATAATAATAATAATAATAATAATAATAATAATAATAATAATAATAATAATAATAATAATAATAATAATAATAATAATAATAATAATAATAATAATAATAATAATAATAATAATAATAATAATAATAATAATAATAATAATAATAATAATGATAATAATAATGATAATAATAATAATAATAATAATAATAATAATAATAATAATAATAATAATAATAATAATAATAATAATAATAATAACAAGAAGAAGAAGAAGGAGAAGAAGAAGAAAAAGAAAAAGAAAAAGAAGATAATGTACCCATATACATTTATACACATACCAGCGAATACGAGGTGCCGACACAACACTGGCTAAATCTTGGGCCGACGTCGTAGATGGCGGGCCAACATCGGGCCAACGCAGGATAAAAAAACTATATAACATTATACGTCATGTACACATACATAACAGTCAGGGATATTACATTCTATATTATAATAAGTCAATAAAAGGTTTTTGGTTCGATACTGTGGGTGGTCAATTTTTCTTTAATATTTATTGTACAGCTGTTTATGGTTTTCGGTATACAGAAAAGTGATGATTGTTTTGCAAAATCATGTTTAATGCGACATTTGCATATATCTTGATTCCTGGTGTTATGTGTGTTATTATTTGTTTTAATAGAAAAAAATTGGAAGTACAGAGGTAATTTATTTTTTAGATATTTGTAATAGAATTTCAGCTTTTTTATTTTGAATATGTCTTCAGTTTTTAAGACGCGCATGACTTATGTGTCATAGTAATATATAGTGTTTCACAGAGCACTGTGTTGCCTTTTCCAACCAGACACAGACGGCACACGCGTCTCTAAATGCCGACACAGGTGTATGCCCCACATACCCCTCCCCCAATCCATGAGATGTGTACACATCTGCGCTAGCCTCTCACAGAACTTTTTAGCAGGAGAGCCGGCCAATCACAAGCTTACTACGATCAGTCGAAAGTTAGAGTGGGGGGATATATGACGTCAGCCATTTGCAAATTTTCGCATACAGGGATGCAGTGTTTAGCGGCCGGCAGTGTAATATAGTGTAGTAATTCTGGCAAAATAATCTGGACAAATTGCTAACAATATTTTGGTAGATATCATCATTTCACTGTATCTGCGGCTGCGGGGTGAAGAATCATCTCATAGCTGCAATCAGTCCTTCTTCGCCTTGCACCACCGTCTCTTATCCTTGGCAAGCAGTCTTAGCTCCTGCAGTTTTTTTTTTTATTTGAATGTGCCAAGATCTGCTTCTTTGAGGTCAGCTCGCAGCCAACTGAGAAGATTTGAGCAGTGTCGGCCTGTCCTAGATCTGTACTTGTTGGATCCGAATAGTGCGAACGCTATGGCCTGTTGAGCTGGTGTGGTCTCTGGCATTCGTAGCACATGGCCAAACATGGACCATCGTTGTTGCTCCACCCTGACGTTGCACATCTTGTATAAGGCATCATTGGAGATCACGCTATGTGGCCATCGATGGTTGGTGATGGTGTGTAGGTGTTTCCTGCGGCAGCCATCGAGCTTATCCAGAAATGTCTTTGGAGTTGCCCAGCTGTTGCAGTTGTACAGCATGAGTGACACACAGGTTGCATCATATAGGCGTATTTCAGTTGTTAGGGGGATCTTTGATCCTCGGATCCACAGCTTCCGGTAGGAATGGAAAGCAATGTTTCCCATGATGCATCGAGCTGTGATATCAGATGAACTGCAGAGTAGTGAACCCAGTATTTTACTCTTTCTCCACTTTTCTTTGCCGCGTAGCTCTGCATCCTCCTTGTCATCCTCTTGTGTGTTAGCTACAAATACATGGGTGAATTCAGTCTTGGATTTGTTCATGAACAGATTCACATCCTGGAGTTCCACTCCGGCTGTTGGTAATAGATCTTCGAGGGGTTGTTTTTCCTCATCTATAAAATCTACGTCGTCTGCGTATTCCATCTCCAATGGCATTCCAAGTGGTGAAATTGGGGGGTTTGGTCTGGTGGAACTTTCACGTACAGATGACAGTGCTGCTGCGAGATAACATGTAAAGCGCAGAGGTGAAAGACCATCTCCTTGGGTGAGCCTATCGTGGTTTCAAATTCTGCAGAGTGTGCCGTCTTGACGCGCACCTTCAACCGGGTGTCAGCCAGTAGTAGTCTTACCAGTCGCAGCGCATCGTTGTTGCAGCCTGCTTGGTGGAGTACATCGAGAGTCTTTGATCGTTTGATAGTGTCGAAGGCTCGTGACATGTCTATTCTCATTTTATGAAAATCCCAGTGTTTGGACATGACAACAGACACCCACATGCGTTGAGCCCATACGATGTCTGCACAGCTACGCCCACGCTTAAAGCCACTCTGGCAGTCTCCAGTGAATTTGTCAGTCTTCTCTCGAATTCGGCACAAAGTCACATTTGACAATACCTTTCGAATGCTGTTTAGGAGCACTATTGGTCTTAGATTAGATGGTGGACCAGGTGGCTTTTTTGTTTTGGGAAGTGCGATGAGTATACCCTGTCCCACAGCTTTGATTGGAAGATGTGTTTCAAAGACAGAGTTGATGATGCGTGTAATTGGCTTTGATATGATGTCACTTGCGTACTTCAGAAGCTCAACATTGATGCCGTCAGGTCCAGAGGCACGCCCATTTGTTATTGCTTTATCAACTTCAGCTTCTTTGACTGGTGCCTGTAGAGGTCTGGGATCACCGGTGAAGGGGTATGGTGGCTCGTCATTTTCGTCTGTGAACTGTTCTTCGAACCATTCCTGTAAAGCATCAGCCTTTTCCTGGTCAGTCGCTGCGAAAAGTCCTTGTGAGTTGTGCACGGCAAGTGATGGTGTGGGACCAGCGATTCTTAATGCCCTGGCAGCTCTGAACATCTTTTGACAGTCATCTGTACTAGATATGGTGTCTACCAAAAAATGAATCGGGCTTTAGGACATTTTTGTGCACATACAGGCTAAATTGGGCCAAGGGAACCTCCTGAGGATGGTGAGGTTAGTGAGATGACACTGCCCTCCATACACAGGATTCGAAATTCAAACCCTGGCGGTCCGAGGCCGAGCACGCTGCCTCTCGATCACGGAGGCCCCCCACAATACTGAGTTTTACGAGTAAATGGTGAAGAAACATTTTTGTTTCTTTCAAACCGCCGAGACCGGAAAACGAACCACGAACTCTAGCGCGAAAGGTAGCGGTACAGGTCCTAACTATCATTTCCGAAAAGTCCCAAGCAAAATGTCTGTTAAAATGCGTGAAATTGACTAAAACGATTTCTCAATACAAGATCGCGTGTGAAAATCGATCTTTTCAAGTTGTTTTTCCATTTTGCAAATGTTAGGTATCGTTACTTATATTTTTTTAGACACCAGGGTTGCAGCTATCAGTTTAACTTTAAATGCAAATAATGCTTGCTTTCAGTTGATTTACACGATTTTTTAGTGATTTTTTTTTTTAAGTAGCCTATATGAGTATATGATGTTGTCTTGTTTAAATTATTATGGTTAGCCTAGATTTAATTATATGCTCTCGTATTTAATTGGTAGCTTGTGTGGCGGAATGACCACCTACAATATTGGTATTTGGTTTGTCTGTCAAGTATTATTATTGATCCCATGAGTCTATTAAGTGCATATTTAAGTCACAGAAAAAAACCACAATTGGGAGCGAGCACTAATGATCGTAGCCTAAAGTTATGCTAATTATTTTTCAAATTAAATGCCATCAATTGTTCCCGTTTTTCATTAGTGTTCAAGATCATTATTGGATAATCACCATTTGTCGACTGATAATATCAAGTTCCCAAGTAAACACATTATAATAGCGAGGTTAAGGAGGGGGTTTGACTCTGGGATCGAGCTCTCTTAGTGATCTATGTCAGTGACAGTAACACAATATTCAAGTATTTTACGGTTTGAGAACTGATATTTCATGTAGACCATGTCACTAATGGCCTCTAAAATATCACTTCACGGAACCGCAGTAATAAATTATGAGGTCAAAATTCAGGCATTTGCCCACAACTAGAATTTAATAGTTGACTTCGATAGCAATCACACCCAGGTTACATTGAATATCTGTACCACCAGATCGTTATTAAGAAAACAAGATTCTCAACAAGAGCATTCGCATAACTTGACACTGAATGACCAAGTACACTACAACAAAAAAGCTTAAAAAACATAAATAACAACAAAAATAACAAAATATAATAGTAAACATAAATAAACATAAATAATAAACATAAACATAAATAAAGATTAGTTTAAACATAGGTTTCCGTTTTTGTATTTAGCAAAATGAATTTATCATACATTGTATAGCAGTGGTGATGAAATATACCTTATTTTGTATTGAGTATATTGATCATATATGATTAGGTACGTTGCAATGTACATGGTTTTTCATTTTTACAACTTGATACTCAAAGGGTAAGACTTGATATGCTAATAAAAAAGCATAGATACACGATGCGATTGTGGATATTATCCATGTAAATATTTCGAATTGACATTACAAATGTTACTTGTACATAACATATATAATATATACATCACAACTGTTGGTTTGAAATCGTTTTTTTACAATTAAATTTGCAAAAAAACGTTTCAAATGTTTCTTATTTTGTGATATTCTGATTCTTAGACCGTCTAAACATACGAATCCATATATTACATTAAGAATTTGCATAGTTATTGGTGAAGATATGTGATTTTTAGCATAATAGCTAGTGCCTAGTGCGGCCATCTTGAATTTCGCTATTCTTCAAAAAAGGAGACATGTGAAACAATTTCAGCCATCCAGGTATTAATTGTTCTTTGACAATTACTAAACACATTTCTGAATTTAGTCATCTTCCTGACAGCCAGGCTCGCTGCTCTCGAGGTCGCAGACCGAGCTTTGCTGAATCAGTGTTATCATCCACCTATTGGGGTAGGGAGGATGATTTAGATATTGATGTAACCAAACTTGGTGGTTTTATCAATTTGAACGATTCTCACAAAATATTACTCAATTCCACTACACAACAGGCAGCACATCGTTTTTGTCCGATTCCTTTCATGTGGTAATAAAGCAAAGTGGTGTATTAGTCAGGGATAATAAAGTGTGTATTTCAGCGTTTGCGCTTCCTTTCATGTTTTATATCTGATGGGTCGATCTATCTTCGGGGGGAAGTGCACCCATTAACTGTAGCTACTTACTTTTCTAGTAAACATTTACTGTTGTTTGTTTTTTCTCTAGATGTGTACTTAAAACATGTAGTGCAGGGACATCAGGTTTTGATGTGGAATAAATTTGTAGCAAGATGATTTTTTTCAGGAACTACTCAGAAAACAGTCCTGAAAACATATTTTGTGAGGAGGAAGCAATTTATTTTGTCTTAATGTCACAATATGTCGAGAAATGTCCCCATTTTTGTTTAAAATTCAAAATGACCACCAAATACAAACAAACATCTATAACAGAGTTGAGACGTTAGATGGCAGTCACAGCTAGTATTTTTATCTCAACAATTTTTAAAGGTGTTATCAAAGTCTTCTATTTGCATCAAACTTTATTTTGAATAAAATACACTGGAAAATAAAAGTGTATATGATAATTAAACTTGATTTTTCCGGAACAGCAAATCTCTTTTCAGTCTACCCTTACCATATAGTAGGTAATTCTCCGACACAGTTAACATGTGATGACTGATACAAAATATATATCTGGAACGGCTTTAAAACCTATATAATATAAGTAAAATAATATATTCTATAGCAAAACTAAACTACTGCATAGGCCTATATTTTAAATAGTAAAACATTTTCATCATTGTATTTAAGTTTTCTGTCACAACTGTAAATTATTGACAAAATAGTGAATGTATTAACAATTACATGTGGAAAGCGAACAGCTTTCAAATCTAACGTTTACAGAAAAGTATATTTGTATTGCCTAAAAAGAATCGAAGTTCAACCTTTCTATGTTCAGCGGTCACGTGGAGGTTCCTCGTTCACAGCCCTGCATAGTGTCCTGAGAGTTATTCATATTACCACTAGCAAGAATTGATTAGCACAGAATATACAGCTGGAAATGCCGTAAAATGACCAAATTAAATGTCGCCTGTGATAAAAACTATAGAACACACAGCGACGAAAAACATATTAATTTGTGGATTGGTATCTCGTCTATATGATTTTACCAGTAGCTCATATATCTGAGGGTGTAGCTCTTCCGAAAGTAGACCACTCTCAGCTTTCTTCATCAACTGCAAAGCCATGTGT
Organism: Flabesymbios commensalis; assembly: GCA_964017125.1. Lineage (NCBI taxonomy): Eukaryota > Metazoa > Annelida > Polychaeta > Terebellida > Flabelligeridae > Flabesymbios > Flabesymbios commensalis. Next base: position 70,751,503 of record OZ024902.1, read on the forward strand.
CGAGCTGATATATTCCTTTAAATTTGAAACGATACTGAACTGCTTGCATTGTGGCAGCTTATAACGGTTGGCCTACTACTTTATTTTTGTTAATTTATTTCGCAAAATCTATTTCAGTTAATTTGCCATAAAAGAGCAGGTGATGCAAGCTCACATCACAAGCATACCGGGAATGCAATGCTGTTTTGATGTTAGGCCAATGTCGAAGGTGAGTGGACCACCATTAAACCAGCATTGGGTCAGTCTAATGTGGCTGATATGAGGGTACATTATATCAGCTGGCATGCAGTTGAATACCCAGTAAATGCGGCATATTGGTCCAATGATGTTTTAGGGTTGGCTCAGCTCCTGCAACGCTGACCCAGCATTAATCCAGCATTAGTGTTTAATGGGCATTGACTTGCGGGTGGTTTGTATATAGTTAGACTCGTTTGACTACTCATTGTACATACAACAGGGATATCTTGATCAAACTGTGCGGTCATGGATATATATTGCAGGAGTATGTGTAATCCCGTGAGAATTCACTGAGCCACCTATATCAAAATGTTCACAATAGACCACAGGATAAGAAAAAGTTTGATGGAGTTCGCAAATGGGTGTCAAAACCCTCTTATCATCAATAATGTCTTCGATATCAAGGAATGCAATGAAATAAACGATACATTTATTTGACATCATTATCATGCAAAATTCAAAATGGCCGCCATGAAATAAACGAAGTAAGCATATCGTCGTTGATAATTTAGATAGAGACAAGATTATTCCATCAAACCGTATGTTTTCGCAATCAAGGAATGCAATAAAACAAACGATACATTTATTCTACTTCATTATCATGCAAAATTCAAAATGGCCGCCATGAAATAACATTTTGATATAGGTGGCATATTTTAACCATCAAAATACCACGGGAATTTATTTAAGCACAAAAGCATCCCCACCAATAGTTTCACAAACGATAGGAACTCGAAAAAAGTATATTATACATCCAAATTTGTGCACAAGAGCTTATGTAAATAGCAGCTTTCCCGTCTTTCAAGTGCGGTCTCTAGTTTGGGGTCATTTGTCCCAGCACCATGCAATTGAGGTTTCGTGTACTAAGGTAGACATTGCAACGCAGCGTGGTGGACCAGCTACTGTTAGAGTTGTACAGTTGTACGAGTTACAGCTGAGGGGAAGCTGATCCCTGGTGGTGATGTAAGACTATTGTGTCTGGTAAAGTGTTCCAGATTGGTATTGTTCTTGGGAAATATGCATGTTTAAATGATTCAGTATTACATCTGTAGGGGATAAAAGACAGTGAATTCGTCCTGGTTGTGGTGCGTATTGGCTTCAGATAGGGAGTAGGATCTATTGTGACAATACTGTTTTTTGATTTTATACAACATAGTAAGGCGGAGGCAACACCGTCGCTGGGCTAGTGTAGGCCACTGTAGCTGTTCTAGCATATCTGAGACGCTACTGGTGTTGTGGTACCGTCTCAGGACATATCTGGCCGCCCGCCTCTGCACCATCTCTATCTTTTGTATTGCACTTTGAGTATGTGGATCCCACACGCTAGCACAGTACTCTAGGCGGGGACGAGCAAGTGATTTATATGCTTTTGTCTTGATGTTATGTGACCTTGTTTTGATGTTTCTCTTTACAAAGCCCAGCATCTGGTTTGCCTTGCCCCTTGTCTGATTAATATGCTTGTTCCAATTCAGGTCCGAAGTTAATGTTACTCCAAGATATTTTGTACTTTCTACTCTGTTTAAAATTTGGTCATGCATGCTGTAGTTAAATAAGGTAGGTTGCTTCTTGCGGGTGACTGTCAGCACTTCACATTTGCTTGGGCTAAAACTCATCAGCCACTTTTCTTCCCATTCTGTCAGCTTGTTCAAGTCACTCTGCAGCATCTGACAGTCATCCGCAGAAGCCACCTCAAAATATAAAATCGCATCATCAGCAAAAAGTCTGACTTTCGAAGAGAGAGATTGGGGCAGGTCATTTATAAAAATCAAGAACAGTATTGGTCCAAGGACGGACCCATGTGGTACGCCTGATGTGACATCAACGGTTCCAGAAGCAATCCCCTCAAGGACAACCTGATGTGTGCGATTTGTCAGAAAAGAAATTATCCATGCCAAAGTGCTACTTCTGATACCGTAGTAGGCTAATTTAACTGCGAGATGCTTATGTGAAACTTTATCGAATGCTTTGCATACGTGATTGATAACCTGATCACCTGTTCTGATGCTCCAATAAGAAAGGGCTAGGACATATATTATGATGATCATTCCTGATTCAACTCAAATTGAAGCAAACACCCGCTCGACACATGGCCGTATGGTTGGCCAACAGGGTCAATATACGACCCAATGTGACGAGCCAATTCACGAAAAATGACGACCCAATATTTGGCTTGTCATATGATGTATTTCTTAATATTTAAAACATTTTTTGTTCAAATGAAGTTTATTTTAAATCGGAAACACATTTTAGCTCATATTGAGACATATTATATAGCTTCAAAGGCCTTCGGTATCGAAATAGCGTAGTTTAAAACCTTGCATGTGGAACAGCATATCTGAGAAAAGTACTTTGGACTGCTTAGCAAAACTGAAGACCCAGTTTGTTGGGTCGTAAAACTGTGTATTCTCGGATAAATAAACCAGATTGACTACAAAAAAAACGCGATAATAGTTCTCACTAAGACATTTCACAAAGCGCAAGGCAACGTGGTTCTTCTTATTTGTGTAATACTAGCTATTTGAAGTCCACCGGTAGGTAGAATTATGTGTATCCATGCATCAGAGGGCGAGTATATACATCTATGTAGGTTACACTCATGGCCAAAATATGTTGTGAAGTATAACTTGTGTGCTATGAATAAATTAGGGATCATCCCAGCAAAATTGGAGGCGTTAATCCAATGTTGGTGTTGGCCTACCTTATACGACGCTGGCCCAACCCCAACCCGACATTGGATCAGCATCTCAGCCTCTAGGCATGGATCGACAGTAGGGCATACTGTTGACTGGATTCGCACATGCCGATATTAAAGTGATTAAAATTATAGCATATTGATAACTAGTAGTTGAGATCTTGTGACTGGATATAAATAGGCCTTATTTAACCCTTTCAGTACGGAGTCCATGGCAGAAAAAATCATTCATAAATTATTACGGAGAAAAAGCATGATATAAATAATTATTATAGAATTATAAAGCTACATCCCCCGAGGATTATCTGGTAGGCCTACTCTGATAACCCCCTTTCTTCGGATTTTGTATCAGTTATTTTTTTGTAAACGTTAACTTCAGATAATACTAAGGATGCCACCAGTTCCCAGCAGAAATTATACGTTGATCCAATGCTGGCTCACTGCTGGGCCGAGGTCGTAAACAGTGGGCTAGCAGTAAATGAGCATTTGGTCAGCGTCTCGTGACTGTGGGGGATTTCCCCGGGTTTATCACGGGAGCTGAAATTGTTAGCAGATTAAGGAGCGTGAGGACAAGTGGCGAAACATACTGGACGCCCGTTCTATCTAATATAGGCCTACACGTGTATTATGTGTCATGCAAACACTACACTTTGACCCAATGTTTGTTTGATGATGGTCCGGCGTTGTAGACGTCAAATCAGTATTGATTCAACTTGTGTTTATTCAATGTTGATACATTCAGATTCCAGTACATTTGACGACGGTGTGAGAATTCTATGAAAATAAAGCTGCACTGTCATGATGGTCATGTATTGTTTTTTTTCATTTAGTTGACATGACTATAGGCATCATATTGATAGATTTATATTTTAAGCAACGTGAACTGTTAGTCTATCTGGTAAACATATTAGCATGATTATGATAGCACCATAAACATATCCTGTGAATCGCAGTGATGTCAACGGGAACACTTTTGCATGGCTACTCGGTGAAATATAATGTTATAATTATAAGTCCCTCCCCCATATTTCATTGTTTTAGATTACTAGGTGAAAATATTGGAGATCAAGGCTATTGAGTTTCACATAATTGTACATTATAGTTAGATGGATCTCACAGGCGATAACAGTAGTAATACAAAAATGACAGCAGTTTCAAATTATTTCGTGTTCGGCTTATTCGTGGTAATTCGTGTTTATAATTAGTAGTACCCTGCTCCCCTTGCAAGAAGTAATTCAGCAGTTTCTAATCCTGGCGTTTCTCGGTGTAGTCGCACACATTCGCAAAAAATAAATCGTATTCTGTCTAGAATAACTACCAGAGGTGGATTATAACACGAAATGTTTGCGGCTTCAGTGTAAAAATCAAATTAGGTACAGTTACTTAGCTCCCGTCACATGATGGTTTTCCAGATCTCTCTGGCGAGCAGGCATATTTCGGCCATGAGTGTAGCCTAGATAGATGCATATACCCACTATCTGCTATATGAATACACATAACTCTACCTACTGGGGGACCTAAAATAGCTTTTATTGCAAAAGAAAGAGCATTACGTTGCCTTGCGCTTTGTGAAATGTTTTAGTCAACACTTAGGACATATTATAGCCGTTATTTCTGGTCAATTTGGTTTATTTATCAGAGAATACACACTTTTACGACCCAACAAACTGGGTCGTCATTTTTGCTAACCAGTCCAAAGTACTGCTATCAGATGTGCTGTTCCGGATTCAAGGTTTTAAACTGCACTATTTCGATACCAAATGCCTGTGAAGTTATATATTATGTCTTAATATGAAATAAAAGCTGTCACCGACTTAACATAAACTTTATTTGTGCAAAAAATGTTTAAAATAATAAGAATTACATGATATTACAAGCCAAAATTGGGTTGTCAATTTTTGCAGAATCGGCTCGTCAAACTGGATCGTATTTTGACCCTGTTGGCCAACCATATGGCTGCGGTACTGACTTCAGTGATATACCACTACGCTCCTGGGGACTGCTTGTGAGAAAGTGTTGGATATATTATACTGTACCCACTAGTGAAAAGTAGAGATAATTATCTGAAATTAGACGTTTTAATACATAAAATCGGTCTGAAAACATCTAAGTTAGAGTACTTCAAATACAAGCAAATAATTTAAATATCACCATGCTAAGAGTTGTATAGCCTATTCTGTGTAAATCAATTTTTGCTACTAGTAAAAATAGATGCAAAATTATCAGTATGATCGCACACAAGAGGGGCCGTGACTCTATATTCCTTCTAATGCCATACCGATATATGCCCACTGTTTGAATTGTTTTATTTTATAAATCTCCAGAATCTTAACTTATACATATACGTTTATTATCTGAGTATGAAGGATAATGGTTTAAAAATTGTGATCAATCTACTGAATAAACGAGATTGATATAAGTACGCGTCTCCAACTATAATGGATCAGACGTGGTTGAGGGTAAGGTGTCACCCGGAAAGGGAATTTAAGCCACTATCATTTTCACATAGCTGGACTACTCAGGGGCTAGAATCAACCTGTTGATCAGGTAACTGCCGCTGCTTTAATGCAAAATGGCCAAAAATGTACATGACTTATGTGCGATTTTGGTTAGATTTTGAGAAATTGAGTATATTACACAGCTAAAAAGCTAATGACACAGGCTGTCACATGAATGTAAAATATGTTGTGTCCGATTGTGGACAAATGCACAACTATTTTCATACCTTTTTGTAGATAGTCAAAATACTTTTCTCTCAGCTGATTTTGGTGTGGTATAGATGATTTGTTTTGATTCAAAAATGTTCTAGAACTATTGTTTCCTAACAAAAACAATTTGGAATATACCACACTCCACTTCCACTTGGTATGTCATCACTGGCTGCTTTTCTTTTCCCTACGGCTCATCTGACACGCATTATTGTTCCTTTGGAGCATTTTCTACATTGTTCTGTACTAAGGACTGAACTATTGATTGCCATACGTGACTTGGTCGCGCTAAACATAGGCCTACACCATTTACTTTTGTGCACACTTGATGCAAACAGACTGATTTTTATTATGTTAAAGGGTTTTATGATTTAGGTAATATAGCCAATGCTTTCATATTTAAACATGTTCAAAAATTCATCATGTCGTCTAATAGATTTAGCTACATTTAGTAACTTAAGCAAATATGTCTTCTTTTTACTTGCTACATATAATCTTATATCTAACTTTCTTTATGATGTATAACCATTTTGTGTGTCTTGTATATATATCGTGATTGTCTGTTTTTTTTTGTATTGGAGAGACTCTTGACTAGCGCCATAGTGCTACTTGGTTAATCCAAGGAAAATAAATATGTTTGATTGATTTTTTTTTGTATCGGAGAGACCCTTGACTAGCGCAATAGTGCTACTTGGGTAATCCAAGGAAAATAAATATGATTGATTGATTGATTGATTGATTGATTGATTGATTGATTGATTGATTGATTGATTGATTGATTGATTGATTGATTGATTGATTGATTGATTGATTGATTGATTGGTTGGTTGGTTGATTGATTGATTGATTGATTGATTGATTGATTGATTGATTGATTGATTGATTGATTGATTGATTGATTGATTGATTGATTGATTGATTGATTGATTGATTGATTGATTGATTGATTGATTGATTGATTGATTGATTGATTGATTGATTGATTGATTGATTGATTGATTGATTGATTGATTGATTGATTGATTGATTGATTGATTGATTGATTGATTGATTGATTGATTGATTGATTGATTGATTGATTGATTGATCGATCGATCGATCGATCGATCGATCGATCGATCGATCGATCGATCGATCGATTCATTCATTCATTCATTCATTCATTCATTCATTCATTCATTCATTCATTCATTCATTCATTCATTCATTTATTTAATCATTCATTCACTCAGTCATTAATTCATTCCTTTCATTTCCGCATGAGGGTTTTATTGTTGGCCCGTTCTGTCTGCATATCTAGAAGTGACGATTATAAATATCTCTACGTGGTTAATGAGTCGCACCAAGTCTTCCAATAAAAGGACCGTCAGCATTGATCAAAATGGATATTTCTGTTCCATTAACTCATAAAGGAGATCCATGCATTGTTGATGACGTACTCCCACGAGGCACATTACCCTACTGATGCCGTTGACTGCTTACACACACAATAGTTATTGTATGCTAAAACATTTTGCATTCACTAAGCATTCTGCTAATCAAAACAATAACTGCTTAACAGGGCTGCCAATAAACAGAAACAAACTCTGAGAATTAAAGTTTTAGGGCCTATAGCGCTAAACATTATTATATAAATAAAAACCTTTTTTTATTATCAATATTAATTAATTACATTTGCTATGGGAACGGCGTTTTCTGAACCCTTGAGGATTGTTTTTAAATGCAAAATGGCCGCAATGAAATCACTAAAGTTACTTATCTTTGTCAATAATTGAGAGAGACGAACTTATTTCACCAAACCATAAGTTTTCGGTATTAAAAAAATAATATAAAACACACGATACCTTTATTCGACGTCATTTCCATGCAAAATTCAAAATGGCCACCATTAAATCACTAAAGTTATCATATATTGTCAATAATTGAATAGAGACGAGATTATTTTTCTCAAACCTTATGTTTTCCGCATCAATGAATACAATGAAACACACGATACATTTATTCGAGATAATTAAAATGAAAAATTCAAAATGGCCGTCATGAAATCACTGAAGTTAGCATATATTCGTCAATATTTCAGACAGAGACGGGATTTTGTCACCAAACCATGTTTTGATATCAAGGAATACAATAAAACACACGATACCTCTCTTCGACATCATTATCATGCCAAATGCAAAATGGTCGCAATGTAGCATCATTAAAGTTATATTCCTGAATATTTGAGTTAAAGGCTGTATTTTTTATCCAAACCATATGTATTTGTTAACATAGATTGCAATGGCACCGTTATTAACTTGAAATCAGGATCCTACCTGAAGATGCGTAAGATAAAAAAACGATAATGCTGAAGTTATCTTCTACCTCTAACAAAGCACACCAAAAATGAAGCCGTGGCCCTGGTGTAGTGGTTAGTGGTTAGTGTTACAGTTTCGTCACCCGCTCTAAAGTGGCCTAAAATGTTTCTTTCCCACATACTCAATGATTCAGTATTGTCGGTAGGCTCTGTAAGCGACAAGTAGCATGTTCGCAGACTCCCAGAGCTCGAATTTTAAATCGTGGGTCAAGACGACAGTGCCATCTGATTCATTTCACTATCCTTGGTGAGTAATCTTGGTTCAGTATAGTCTGTATTATGCGCACAATCATACTCTCGAGGCTCATCCATTCATTTGCAGAGCTAGGAATTGCTAGTCACGCATGTTTGAGCGGCAGCTCTATAATCTAGAAAGGAGGCGTTTTTAGTACATTTTAAAGGCATTTGGTAAAAGTTCGGATGGCGCCAGCTGCAATAGGTCACAAATATGCGAGCGCTTTTTTTTGCTGATATCATATGAGCGAATGAAGGAAGCGCTCCTCCTATATTCAGGTTCGAAAGCCGCACTGTTATTGTGATGTGTCCTGGGGGGTACTTGGTGTTTGTTAATTTCTAAACAGGGCAAAACACACTAGGATAAAAAATATTAATTATTATTATATTTCTATTGATCTTATATTATATCATTAAATATCCGATATTACATAAAATTACATTTCATGTAAGTCAATATCCCATTTTAAAACAAATCGTTCGTTCGTGACAAACTAACGAATTATCACAATCAGATCATCATAGCGATAATAATAGACATCATTATAGTCAGCCAGCCAAGATGTGATATCTTATAAAAAAATTGAATAGATGGCAAATGTTTGTTACAAGCGAACCAACAACACAAACATGTAGTTTATTAACCCAGGAATGACGTCTAGCCTGCTGACATCATTTTTTTCGATCCGAAAGTGTCTAAATTAACGTAAACAAAATGGCCGCCAACTGGCGATATCATTTGATGTAAATTGCTATAACTTTGTCAATATTTATCCTATTCAAACGATTTTGGTGTGTAATATAATGTTTTCGGGGTCACAGAACACGATTATGACGATAAAAACATGATAGCAGTTCTTTTTATTTATTAAAATCGTCATTTTGATGTTTAGTTAGCCAGCCAACATATGATATAAGTTCAATATATGGAAAGTGTTTATTACAAGCAAACGTCTTCATCATATCCATTATATACCATAGAATGTCACTAGGGGTTGTTGCCAAACCTTCTTTTTGTGTTAAATCACATAAAAAAGAAAAACAAAATGGTAAAATGAGGCAGTAAAGAAATTGTGGGAGTAAGTGCCAGTACTTCCCGTCAACTAGATCCCAAGTCACCATTGTTTTTGTACCCACGCGATATAACAAACATTGATTTATCAAAGACCTTAAAGAAGACTATTGCAATAGATCATTCAGATGATTCCTCATTCTCGTCTAGGTTGACACCTGATGCAACTCCAGCACAGGAAATATTTCACACGGCTCTTCAATTGCGAGCGGATCCAAAAGATTCACCAGGTCATGAAACTAGTTGGCGTGGTATCGACATGGATCATGTTTCAGATGTTATACCAAATAGTCTCTACCTTTTCTTAAGTGTTTTTTTGCTTTGGAGAATATCCTTGAATTAGAAGAACAAGATAATTCTTTGAAAGTAAGAAAATGTAACATTGCTCAAGATATAGTCTACACTGAATCTAAAAGTGGAAAACTTACACCCAAGCACGTGGGCCTTGGTCTGGCTATTCACCAAAAATGACAAACATCTTCCATGCAGCTGGTCATACGCTTGGAATTGATACACTTTGTAGACTTGACTTATCAATAGCCAATGATATTTTACGTGGATATGAACAGAATGGTTACATATACATTACAACTGGAATATCACCATACACACCTGGTCGTACAATACTTTTATCATTTGACAACATGAATGTTTTTGAGGAGACTATAGATTGGAAAAATACGTTCCATGCCCCACGATGTGTTTTGTGGCAACGTGGGCCACCGTCACCACCAGAACACACTGTATAACAAGAAGAAATAAAATAGCTGATCAAAAACTACTTGAGAAATTTCACACTATTGACCTCGTATCTGTATACACTGGTGCAAGGCCAAATCCAATCATAACAAGTAGAGTTAAACCAGGAATATAGAACACGGGAAACAGATGCCAAGACATTTCAAATCTTTCAAACCAAACTTGGATATTGGCTCGTATGTACCAAAATGAGCAAGATGTTCCATAATGAGCAGCTTTCCATGCTGCATGTGGTGTTTTTGAAGCAACAGTAGGCCTAACAGTTGTTGGAATAATGCCTATAATACAGAGCCATGCTGATAAAACAATACTGTGGTGACCATTTTGAATACATTCTAGGAGATGATGCATCATCTCGGCCAGAAACAGGTTGTGATTGTCGGAGATCAACCTCTCTATAGCAGAACAAAAGGACTACAATGATCGAATCCTGATAAATATGCTAATGTTGTAGCAATGATGGGTGGCTTGCACATCTTATTTAATTTTATGAAGGCCATTGGCCAGCATATGGAAAATGCAGGCCTAGATGATGTCTGGGTGGATTCTGGCGCATTTTCACAAAATTCTACAAGTGCTATGATGGAAGGTAACGCATATATTCGAGCTGTTCGGGGGCATGTGATAGCACTTTGTCGGATCAAATGAAAATTATTTCAGTCATGGGCTAGAGAAAGATCATCATTGCAAGACCCTAAAGATGAAGTAGAACTTTTGCAGGACCTCTTTGTAGATAAACACAATGAAACAGTGGATGTAAAAATTAGTGAGCAAGTTTTACAGCTGTTGCAAACATTGAGAGAAAGTGTCAAAACAAATGGATTATAGATTCAATTCAACAAGATCTTCAGTGAAGACTCAAGCTATTAATATTGGTCAAGCTTGTTAAAATTATGCTTGACTTCATCCGAGCCTACAAAATTGGTTATTGGAAATTACATCTGCAAACTTTTGCAAAAATGTTACCTTGGTTTAGCACATACGATCACTTAAACTATGCTCCGTGAGCTATAGTATATTATGCAGACATGCTCAGCTTAGAGCAGAGTGCTCCTGAAGTAATAATATAGGCAATGATGGAGCATTCAATCATGTTCCCATTGACCAAGCTACTGAATGGGTCAACAAATTATGTAAGTTGTCCAACGGCATTACTGGTATCACCAAAACCGACAGCTACCGCTCGAGATCGTTTCTGCATCACAGAGGGAGAGAGGGCTATTATTTCAAAGTGTTTGCTCGGCATCGGAGATGAAGACGAATCTCTCGCAACTTGCAATGATAGTTTTTTGTCCGGAGCATCAAAAGATAAAGCTGATGTCAAGTCACTTGTTGAGCAGTTTGAAAGATTTGGCATATTTTCTGTGTGTAGACCAAAAGCTGCTGCCGTAGATGAGGTCAACACTGAAGAGGCCTCTGACAACAACAAACAAATTATGTAGCAACAGAAGATATTGAGGATGCTCTTTTGACTGCAAATACACGTGGTGCAGAACTAGTCAGGAAATATGTGTCTACACGCATCGTTGAGAGGAACATCCCTTTCTTTTCTCCAATGAAGAGACAAATCTGTTGGGGCATGCGTTCTCATCGATGGACATGCATTAATTCAAAATCTGAGAAAGCCAGCTGGTTGTCGAACCTTTTCAGATTATGCAGACATATTTTTAAAATCAATATTTCCCCATTTCAGTCAAGGAGCAGCAAGGGTAGATATTTGACAGATACACTGGAACACAATACAACCCATTAAAGCCCACTGGCAACAAAAGTTGCCACTGATCAAATTGATGACGCCATGGTTACTGAACTATTTTAACTACATATAATGATGTACAAATGTGCACAAGACCTGGATCGTTCAACTTGGTTTACTTATTCCGTGGCAGTTTCACAGACAGACTACTTGTATCATCGCGCTTAGTGAAGAAATTCAAGTTGGCAAGATGCCACGGAAGCACCTTGGAAATGAGAGTAAGTAAATTTTCACTTTACATACCAGAATGAAAACTGTGTGTGAGTAACCTAACAATAGTCTGCATGTCTGTAATATTTAATAATTCTACATATAACTAAGCTGGAGTCCATAAGCAGCTAAATAATGCGACTGGCCACAAAAGTTGCCTCTGGGTTTATACATATATCATATTGTAGTATAGTATCAAATAATGGCTCAGGATATTCTGCGAGAGAAAATAAAAAGTCGTGCCGATGTATTTTTCTCAATGTTACCACCTACTTTGGTGGATACCATATTGATAAGCAGAGCAATTTGTACTCCTGTGCACCCTGAACATGCACATGTCAGAAGTCTTAACATATTAGGTATAATACCTATGTCGCCTGCCATAGCGTCGGTTCTACTGGGCAGATTCAACTGAAGTGCATTACACGTTGCTCCCTAATTTTATGAGATGCAATAAATTTGACGAGATAATGATGGATCTCCATTTCGCTGATGATACGAATCTGTCTGTCGATGGATCAATACTGTAAGGTTCGTCCTCTTTTTGAGGATTTGAATATAGCCTTCAAACAGGCTGACATCTCTGAAAATAGCAGCATTGATGAAACAAAGATACCCTATATGATAACCTCGGGCCACAGGCCAGGAATTGCTTGTACGCTTCGGTAAAGCTGCCAAAATGGGCCGTCTCCTACAGTGTGCAAGTGCATCTGCAGAGTAAAATGCCATCCACTTTCATCAAACGAATCACTGGCCAAAAAGAACCGAGAAGCGTTATAGTCACTGTGGGGGCACCGGGGACCGACGCACCGTATGTGACATTGCACCCAGACAATATCAGATGGCATGCTACTGACACATTTTAGTATAATATACCATCGCATACTAGTATGGTACCTTGTAGCTTCTTCCCCACTTCAAGCTGGATATTTCTAGTATAATTATTGACGTAATATCGTTTTGATATGATTATCAAGCGGTTCAATGATCTACATAATTTGAAGTTCTGCCTATTATTCACTACGTTAAGATAATACATACAGATGCTCTTGTGTTACTGATAGTTAGGGTTACTGGTTGTGGTGGTGGCTTGTGATTTGTTCAACCCCCTTAAAGCCCAGTGGCAACAAAAGTTGCCAGTGTAAGAGGTCAACTTCCTAGTATCGTGGACTATTTTTTTTATTAGATTTGACATTTCGTGACATAATTGTACAAATCAATGTTGAATTTTTTGAGGTGGCAGTATTTTAAAAAGTTGGGCTTTAATGGACTGGCCCAGGCTAAAATCATCGAAAAATCGGTGATTTTATTTTGGCTTCTTAATAGAAAAAAAACGTCATCATCCAGCCGAGAAATTGCATTGACCTGTGACCACAAGGAGGCTGATATACGAATCATCCTCCATGGTTTAGAAGCAACTAAGAAAGACTATGATCATATTATGGTTTTCTGAAAAGATAAACTGATGTATTGTTGCTCTTGTTGCACTTCTTTGGAGGAACTGATCACATTGTATGGATGGTTGGTGGCACTGCACGAGAACTACGCTGTTATCCAGTGCATACCATATATACAAACTTGCCACATGATGTACACAAACATATTCTGGGCTTCCATGCGCTTACAGGTTCAGATACCACATCATCATCTGCGAGATTTGGGAAGAAAAGCTGTTGGAAAATGTTCATTCAGGACCCTTTGCTTCTAGATGGGGTAGGTCGTGACGGCCCTTTCAAAACAGTTGAAGAATTAATATGCTATTTGTACATTGCTCCCGATGTTAAATGACAGAAATAACTGGATCATTTACCACCAACATCTGATGCTCTGCAGCTACATGCTATGCGTGCGAATTATCAATCCAAGGTATGGCTGCACGCTGGTAAGCAGTGTATTCAATCATTTGCTGGTTCACCTGAGTCATCTGGTGGATGGCTATCTATGGGTATTGGATTGGCAGTTGCATGTTCAACATTACCTGCAGTTCCAAAGGTATGTCTTGAACCAGTAGCATGTGGCTGCCTGACAAAATGTAAGTCTTCGGCATGCAAGTGCAGCAAATCTGCACACCAGCCCGCGGCTGCAATGCCGAAAATTGTTGTAACCCGACATCATGAGTTGTCGTCTATGGACCAAATTGTTTTGTTGACGTTTATTTCTCAATTTTATTCTAATAATTTAGTACACCAATTATGACCAGTTAATACGTATAATTTTGAAAACTATGCATAGAGAGACATAACAGAAGGATACAGCTGTTCACTACTTGTATTTATATCTAAATACTTGATTTTTTTCACATCATATGACGATTTTTATAAATAAAAAAAACTACTATCATGTTTTTATTATCATAAACATGTTCCTTGACGAGGAACACATCATATTACACACCAAAATCATTAGAAAAGGATAAATATTGACAAAGTTATAGCGATTTACATCTTATAATAGCGCCAGTTGGCGGCCATTTTGTTTTCGCTAATTTAGACACTTTCGGATCGAAAAAAATGATGTTAGCAGGCTAGACGTTATTCCTGGGTTATGAAGCTAGATGTCTGTGTTGTTAGTTTGATTTTGTGGTTAAATTTAAGTCAATTTACGGGACTTTTTAAGCAAAATGCCCCCCTTTTCCCTGACTTTGCCTATTTTTTTTAACTTAATTTGTTTTTTCTTGACAACTGAGGGTTTTTATTTAAAAAATCCATCCTGACTTTTCATGTTATAAGGTATCGTGTTATCAATTTTTTTTTATTAGGTAGCGTGGCAACCCTGATTGATGTCACTTCGTTTGGTATCAATTTGTTTAATTATACTTCAAAGTGTATTATGTAATTTATTATTATGAATATTTTTTTTTACAATAATTTAACCTAATTAGAGGAAGGCAATACTATAATACAGAGTGGAACAGTAACCTGTTATTTAACCTGTAGCATTCTCGTATCCAGCTCTAATTTAGATTGTACAATTGTGAGCGTCTGTATGTGAAATATATGTTTATTGCATGCCAAGTCAATGTTACAACTTGGGTGCAAAGTAAACTGCCATTTGAGCATAACTTTGCATTTTAAAACCCCAAGATCACATAATAGACTAAACGAATCAGCTCCCATAAAATCCTAGAAGCATTTTTTAATAAAAGTTGGCTTTTTAGCATAATTAAGGTGTGCTGAACACGATTAGCTCGCTTCGCAAGCTGAATTTTGAGTTTTAGGTTGTCTAATTAGCATATACAAAATGGCCGCCAAATTGGCGTTTTCGGGAATTTTGCATGCCATGAAGAAAGGCATTGTTATTGGGTAAGCATATCCAAAATGTTGAGAAGATAAGTTTTTAACACAATTGAAGTATGGACAATGAAATAGGGTTTGCTCAATTCCTTAGCACAAATAAAATGGATAAAGCTGACTTTTTTTATTCATACACGTGATGCATGCTTTGTCTTACTTGAACAAAGAGTGCATCTATTTTTTTCACTTTAGGAGCACACACAAATTACTGATAATTAAAACACAATACACACTGGATAACCTGTCGCTCACCATGTTCTCTCTGAAGGAATTTTGCCGTGTGGCTGACGTGAAAATGATCAGATCCACTACAATTGTAGATAAGGAAAAACAATAAGGGAAAATAAATAACTTAAAAGCCCATGTCTAGTTTGGACAAACCTTCAGACAGGTGTTCAATTTGGACAAAAATACCTACCCGACGCCCTTTAACGCCTCTTTGTCGCCCTTCAACGTGTCACTGTCGCTCTTTAACTAATTCCCTTCGCACGTTAACGCCTCATCGATTTTTACCGCCATATCGTCACCCTTCAACAGTGCTCTGTCTGTGCTTTTCAACGTGATACTGTCGCTCTTGAACGTATATCGCTGCCACCTCACGTCTCCCCGTCGCCCACTGAACGCCACCTAATTCCTCTCTAACGCTTCTCCTTGACATGTTAAGCCCTCGCCGTCGCACTTTAGCTCCTGTCTGTCTATCTTTAACGTGCCTTCCTTGCTCTTGTTCGTCTCCCCATTGCCCATTAATGCCTCTCTGCCAGTTTTTAACAGTTTCCTGTGCCATTCAACGCCTCCCAGTTGGCGTTCAACCTGCCCCTCTGTAATGACTCTGTCGCCTTTTAATGCAGCTCTGTGGCTCTTTATTTCCCGTCTGTTGCCAAAAGTCACTCTTTAATATGTCGCTGTCATTCTTTAACGCTTCGCAGTTTCCTATTAATAATTTTCAATGGCATTGTACGCCTCTTTGTCACCTCTTTGCATCTCATTTGCTTTTTAACGCGCCCCTGTCACATTTCAATAATGTATTCCAGCGACACGAAATTACACAACTCACCTCACTCTACAATTTATCAGCATTGATATTTTGACGAATTCCTTAATCGTAGCAAATATTTGTGAATTCTAAGGTTTAAAAAGAAATTTACCACCGCGTTTAATTTGCAAATGTATTAAATTTCCTTATAAAAAACACTTAGGTCAATGTAAAGTTATGTAACATAATTACAATTTTCTGACAACCGGTTTTTCAAACGAATACATCTTTAAGTATCTCTGTGGTTTGTTATATTATTTTGAAACGTGTCCCGACAAAATAAAATACATGACATAGCACTTTTATTCAATTAATGTAACGTAACGAGATTACATTTCGACATTGTAACGGACTTACATATATAGTGTAGGGTAATATGTAATTTCGTGGGAATCTCATGTTAATTCTCGTCACATACGCTTTTCTTGTTCAGTATTTTATGCAATTTCAAAAAAATAAGGGTGTCATTGTTTTTTAGATCACCTTAAGGTCATTTTTTCGACCCCTAGATCTTACTTTAATATGTCGCTGTCATTCTTTAACGCTTCGCAGTTTCCTATTAATAATTTTCAATGGCATTGTACGCCTCTTTGTCACCTCTTTGCATCTCATTTGCCTTTTAACGCGCCCCTGTCACATTTCAATAATGTATTCCAGCGACACGAAATTACACAACTCACCTCACTCTACAATTTATCAGCATTGATATTTTGACGAATTCCTTAATCGTAGCAAATATTTGTGAATTCTAAGGTTTAAAAAGAAATTTACCACCGCGTTTAATTTGCAAATGTATTAAATTTCCTTATAAAAAACACTTAGGTCAATGTAAAGTTATGTAACATAATTACAATTTTCTGACAACCGGTTTTTCAAACGAATACATCTTTAAGTATCTCTGTGGTTTGTTAAAAATGAAATGAATCGGGCTTTAGGCCACCTTTGTGCACATATAGGCTAAACTGGGCCAAGAGAACCTCCTGAGGATGCTGTGGTTTGTTATATTATTTTGAAACGTGTCCCGACAAAATAAAATACATGACATAGCACTTTTATTCAATTAATGTAACGTAACGAGATTACATTTCGACATTGTAACGGACTTACATATATAGTGTAGGGTAATATGTAATTTCGTGGGAATCTCATGTTTATTCTCGTCACATACGCTTTTCTTGTTCAGTATTTTATGCAATTTCAAAAAAATAAGGGTGTCATTGTTTTTTAGATCACCTTAAGGTCATTTTTTCGACCCCTAGATCTCATTTATTTATTTATTTATTTATTAAAACACATGTCTTACTAGTCGTGTAACACATCAAAATGACATCAAAATGTCCAAAATATGAAATGAGATGTTACCTGTAAAAAATAGGGACTAACTTTATATTTTGACCGCTTTTATGGGGGTACCCCCAAACATGGAATAAGGGGGGTGGGGTTACGTAAGTGTCTGCCGTTTTTGTTCTCATAAATCAATCTGCACATCCAATATACCATATTACAGATAATTCGATTCCCGTTCTAATAATAAATCACCCATTGCAGTAGAGTAAATAGTCGTCTCTCCACAAACGCTCAAAAGATGTTTTTTTATTATAACATAATCATAATGAACAGCAAAACAAACTAGTCAACATGGTCGTTAAAAACAACATAAAAAATCATAGTTATTGGCCATATCCATATATGGTTTAGGTTTTCTAAACACAGATATGTGTATGCTTAAAAATGTGTGTTATTAATATTTATAAATGGCATACATATTTTTTAATGAAAGAATATTAGAGCCTTTTATGAAAATAAATTTAGCCTGGGTTGAAATCTGAAACATGAAACGTTACCCGGGATTTTAGTGTATACTTTCGAATTGTTTTTTCATATTTTTTGTTGTGCATGCGAATCTGTCGGAAAACGTTCTTTGTCTGGAGACTTTCACCTTCAAATTTGCAAAATACAAAATGGCCACAAATATGTTGAGAAACTCCCATATTTTCTATAGCTTGTCGCACATGTAACGCACAATTTATGGTTTCTGCAAGATTTGTAATTGATAATTTTTTTCTTGTGTCTTTGGAAAAAACGACCTTTATTTGACTTTCAGATCCAAGACAGCCGCCGTTTTTTTAATTATTTGCTGCTACTATAAGTATACTGCTAAACATGTTGAGGATAATATGACGTATGTGTGGCAACATGGTGGATTAGGACTAAACGTTACTGACGTGTCAATTTAAAAGACAAAATTCAAAGTGGCCGCGACATTTAACTTCATATGAACAAGAAACAAAATGGCTATCAAAATGTAAATTAAACCTGTTTTTTTTATTTGTGGCTCGGAATTGCTCAATTTATTGATTCTGTGTGACTTTGGGATCGAAACAAGCCTTTCTGGTGTTTATTGTTCATTGTCTGACCTATAGTTTATCGCAAAATCCAAGATGGACGTCATTTTGCATATGTACTATTAAAATAATGATGTCATTCTAAAGACTAAGCACATCAAAGCATGTTAGAATATACTATACTTAAACACAGTTTCGAATGCCTTGCAATCTAATCTGCCGTATTACGTAGTCTATTTACTAGATCTCCATTAAACAACTGTTGTTTATGATATTATAGTTCACATGCATAAAAAACGTTTTTTTGTGTGTTGGTGGTAACCATTTTGAATTTGAAAGTCAAATAGAGGTTATTTTTATCGAAAAACATGAGACAATAATTTGTAACACAAATATAGAAAAGATTTGGTTTTGACTGCCATTTTTTGTTTTGCTTATTTAAAGGTGAAGGACACCAAATCTAGAATTTTATCTGACAGATTCATTTCCAGCATACACAAATTATGTAACAACAAGCGAAAGAAAAAATATAGACTTACTTGCAGAGCAAAGTTCAATGTTTCATATTTCAACCCAGGATAAATACACACATTTTCAAAAAAATCTGCAATATTCTTTCATTTAAAAATATATATGCAATGTGCAATGTACAAATCTAAATACCAACCAGTTTTAAGGATATACACATCTGGGTTTAGAAAACATAGCTCAAATATATATATAGCCAATAATTATGTTTTATTGAGTCGTTTCCATTGACCATGTTTACTAGTTTGTTTTGTTGTCGATTTTTAATATTTGTAATAACAAATTGACTAAACGTATGTGTAGAGATAACTGTCTAATCCACTGCATCATGCAATACATCAGTAGAACAGAAATTTAGCTTTTATATGGTATATTGCATGTGTAGAATGGTAAGCTAGCACTGCAACGACAGATATTTGCGTAACCCTAACCCCTAATTTTAGGCTCGGTGGTACCCCCACATAACCGGTCAAAATATATATTTCTTCCCTATTTTTTTACTGGTAACATCTAATTTCATGTTTTAGACATATCATATCTTGGACAAAAGTTAGTGTGGGTGAGTTACATGTACTGCCTAAAATTCAAGGAGGTTTATATGTTTGATGCCTCAGCATTTCTCCAGCCCGAATACTTTGAGTGAAGGATATTGAATATAAATTTAATAAGGTGTTCAAACATTACCTGGAGTTTTCAAGAGATTTTTCATCAAATTTATTACATCACCAGCAAGGGATCACCACCAGGGATCAGCTTCCCCTGTTGCTGTAACTCGTACAACTGTACAACACTAACAGTAGCTGGTCCACCACGCTGCGGTGCAATGTCTGCCTTTGTACGCGAAACCTCAATTGCATGGTGCTGGGACAACTGACCCCAAACTAGAGACCGCGCTTGAAAGACGGGAAAGCTGCTATTTACATAAGCTGTTGTGCACAAATCTGGATGTATAATATGATATTTTCGAGTTCTTATTGTTTGTGGAACTATTAGTGGGGATGCTTTTGTGCTTAAATAAATTCCCGTGGTATTTTGATGGTTAAAATATGCCACCTATATCAAAATGTTCATTTCATGGCGGCCATCTTGAATTTTGCATGATAATGATGTTAAAAAAATGTATCGTTTGTTTTATTGCATTGCTTGATTGCGAAAACATACGGTTTGGTGAAATAATTTTGTCTCTATCTAAATTTTTAACGACGATATGCTCACTTCAGTTATTTCATGACGGCCATTTTGAATTTTGCATGCTTATGATTTCAAATAAATGTATCATTTGTTTTATTGCATTCCTTGATATCGAGTATATACATATGGTTTGGTGAAATAATATTGTCTCTATCTCAATTATTGAAGATAAGAGCGTTTTGACACCCATTTGCGAACTCCATCAAACTTTTTCATATAGGTGGCATATTTTAACCAGTGAATTCCCACGGGATTACACATGCTCCTGCAGTATATATCCATGTCGCACCGTTTGATCAAGATGTCCCTGTTGTATGTACAATGAGTGGACAAACAAGTCTAACTTATATACAAAGTACCAGCAAATCAAAGCCCATTAGTGCTGGATTAATGTTGTGTCAGCGTTGCAGGAGGTGAGCCAACCCTAAAACATTATTGTGTCAATATGCGCGTTTACTGGGTATTCAACTGCATGCCAGCTGATATAATGTACCCTCATATCAGCCACATAAGACTGACCCAATGCTGGTTTAATGGTGGTCCACACATCTTTGACATTTGCCTAACATCAAAACAGCATTGCATTCCCGGCATGCTTGTGCTGTGAGCTTGCATCACCTGCTCTTTTACGACAAATTAACTAAAATAGATTTTAAGAAATAAATTAACAAAAATAAAGTAGTAGGCCAACCGTTATAAGCTGCCACAATGCAAGGGGTGCAGTATCGTTTCAAAAGGTATATATCAGGGTTTTTTTCATTTTCTATGAGTTACTTCTTTACTAAATGAAAGAACATCTATAAAGCCTATAAAAGCCGCTTTGAACGGCTCGTGGGGCTGAAAGAGTTAAGTCAATATTAGTTACAATGCAGGTTTGGTGGAGGGGACATCACGTGATCATCATATTGCCGGTAAGTGGCGGAGAATAACTAACAACAGCCGCCGAACACAACAGTTTTGTTTATAAACATAGACCTCATTGGAAATGTGCATAATGAGAGACTGTGGCGCATACTGGTGAGAAATTGTAGTACTGATGGGCGTTCGACACATGGCTTTGGATGTGATGAAAAAAGCTGAGAGTGGACTACTTTCGGAAGAGCTACACCCACAGATATATGAGCTACTGGTAAAAACATAAGTCCAACATATAGAGTAGATGCTAATCTACAAATTAATATGTTTTTTTGTCGCTGTGTGTTCTATAGTTTTTATCACAGGCGACATTTAATTTGGTCATTTCACAGCATTTCGAGTTAAATATTCTGTGTTATCAATCCTTGCTAATAGTAATTTCTGTGAGCAAAATTTATAATTATATAATACCAAAATAATACAAATTACTCATGGATACCTGTTATTCAAGCCTTATTTCAAATATTTTTTTTTCATTTAATTATGAGGTCTCTGCGTATTTAGAAGTTGTATTATTATTATTATTATTATTATTATTAACATATCACATGAGTGTAATAAATTGAAAATTCCCCGCTTATGAGCATGGTATCTGTGAAAGTAGCTCATTTTTATTCTCCAGAAATGCATGGAAACAGATTACTTAGATTACGTCGCTAATATCATTCAATTACTTGAAAATAGTTTTAATAGATTCATTGAATATTTAGATATACATAGAACATTTAGATAGCCAAAACACGCATTTCATAAGAATTGATTGATTTGCCGCCGGTTATTGTGAATCTGTACCCTTGTTGCCCAAATAATGACCATGAACAAACTTTTTTCTAAGATATAACATCCTTGATATTTGAATAGGACTTATGTGATTCAAAACGTGTTTTATCATAATTGTACAATCAGTAAACAATTATTAAAATTACATTTCACAATGTATATAATGGGTGTTCAAGTAATAATAATGAAATATATATTTCATCTTTGCTCATATTCCCTACGCCCGCAAATATACAATACTGAATACATTAAATGTATAGTATAGGCCCATATAGGAAAAATGTATATAATTAAATACTATTGACATTAAACATAACATTTACATACAATTATACAAAAAAGACATACATTTAATAACTTTAAAATATAGCTATATGTTGCAATTATATTATAGAGAAATGAATTTAGATTATTTAAAATAATCAATATTTGTTTATCTCTATGTATTATTTTTCTTCCACTTTTATCAACCAGACTTTGGAATCAAGGAAATAGATGTGAATAAAATACCGTCACTTATAGCAAGTAAAACATACCAGTTCTATTTCCTTGCAGGTAGCGCGTCTTTGGCTGTTTTATGGACTTATTACGATTGCTGAATCTGTAAACCATTACAGCAATTCCATTTACAATACAAAATACATTCAATATGCATCATACATAAGCATGTATCGATTTAAAACAACTAAATGTTCCACACTTTTTTACGTTTTCCGGTGATGCAATGAAAATAATTACATTGTATTTGGAAAGTGAGTTATTTCTGAATATGATTTGTATTATTAGCATAGGATCCAAGCGAATGATTTTGCTTGTCTTTAGTATTGGTAAACAGTGTCTATATATTGGGAAACACCACCAGTTACTGATATATAAACCATACCTGTCTGCGTAAAAAAATACCATTTCGTCAAATTGTAGCCAATATAGATTTAAAAACATTAGTTTGCTTGCAATTAAGATTTAATAATAATACAGTTGATTTTTCTTATTTTTTTGTTATTTAAACTTTTTTTTTTTGACCAATTACTCCAAATTGAGCTGAAATGAACGGTTTGATGTACTAATGATAAAATTTGACTATTGATTTAATGAATGAATGAATGAATGAATGAATGAATGAATGAATGAATGAATGAATGAATGAATGAATGAATGAATGAATAAATGAATGAATGAATGAATGAATGAATGAATGAAATCTTATATAGCGCATGTATCCAACTGAAAGCTGTTCAGAGCGCTGAACATCGAGAGTAACT